>PVLC010001897.1:36132-128807 GCA_004027655.1 Graphiurus murinus | reverse complement strand
CCCTTTCGGTTAAATCAACTTCTTTGTTTATCGAGGGTCCCTTCTTTTCCATCTGGAGACCCTCTTATGCCCCATCTTCCCCCTAGCATCTGCATATTAGGGAGAACATATGCTTCTTTACTCTTTGTGACTGGCTAATCTCACTTAACATAATGTTTTCCAGTTGTGTCCATTTCCTGGTAAATAACATGATTTTGTTCTTCCTTATGGCTGAGTAAAATTCCATTGTGTACATATCCCATAGTTTTGTAATCCATTCATCTGTTGATGGACATCTTGGCTGCTGGAAGGAAGCCTCTTGATCCTGCTTTCTCTCCCCACCCCCACCCCCATGAAATCAGCCACCAGGTCCTGCTTCCTTTCAGGACTGTCTCATGTCTCAACCCCCCACTCTCATCACTGCCAGCCCCTCACTAGGCGGTTGCACTTTGCACCTTTGGAAAATTATCCTGCCTCCAGACTTACTTTCTGCCAGTTCATCTTCCATGTTGCTTCCAGAAGGGTCTTCTAAAACATATTGATCATGTCACTTCCCTACTTAAAAACAGCAGTGCTTTTCATTGCCCAAAGGACACGGTCCATGCCATTTAGTGTGGACCTGCCTCTGTCCATCCCTCCTGGTCTTATCTCCTGTTACTGTTACTCTTGCTCTCTCTCTCTTCAGTCCTAAGCTGGCCTGTGTAAAACCTGTGCTCTGTCCAAACAAAATTATTAGCAGTTCCCCAAATAAATGGAGGACACTGCATACACTCTTCCAGTGCTTAGAACGCTGTTTGCTCTACTGAGGAATGGACAGATCTGCTCAGCATTTCTTAAACCAGCATTAGCCTGCATAACATTCGGTTCTTGACTAAACCAGATAGCCTTGCCTAAGCTTTTAGAACTTACTGTTGGTGCTGAAATTTCAGGCAACTTTCCCTAGGGAAATTTTCCAGCAGAGATTTTGATACCAAGTAGATCTGAACTGCACATCGGCTGACTGCCTTGGCCATCTGCTTCAGCTTTCCAGTCTTGTTTCCCTCGTCTGTAAAGTGGGAATGATGATGCCACCACCTTGCTTGCTGATGTGAATGTGTGCTTAGCCCTGGCATGCAGTGGGAGCACACGTCAATGGCCTCCTTCTCCAAAACCTTCTTGGTCTTCATTCCAACTCCCCAGGTTTTTCAAAATCCCATCATATTGTTTTATTATATCTCAGTTCTTCTGAATTCATCTGGTCTAACCTTGCTCTGCGAAGCTCCTCTAATACTGCACAGCCAGCCTTTCTCGCAGTGGAAGCATCCCTTCATATGAGTGACCAAAAAACATCTCCAAGAGTAATTTAACCACAAATGATGTTCACATGTAACTTCACTCTGCAGCTCTGAGTGGTCCTCTGCTGAGATGGCCTGGCTCAGGTTATTAGGAGCACAGAGGTGACTTCACCCCCCACCCCCACCCCATGCTCATGGCTTAGGTAGACATCAGCCTAATAAAAAGCACATGGCATATACATAGTCACGTACGTGTGTGTGTGTGTGTGTGTGTGTGTATGTTTTGTTATTTTTAAAGAATATTGTCCTTTCTTTGTGACCTCTTTGGCCCAGCCAGGAGTTCTTTCCATGTCCTGAGTGTATACAGAAGACCCTTTCAGAAGGGCAGTGTGCCAGGGTGGCTCTCAGCAATGTTCTCTGCATTCTGTTTGCACCAGAATCTTTAAAGCCAATTATTTCTATTAAAAATCATGCAAGAATGTATTTTAGTACTTGAGAGTTTGGTACTCACAATTGGTGTCCTTCATAATTAACATTACTTATTTTATGTAAAAGCCAAGGCTTAGTCTATTTTTTTTTGTCCTAAAATGTACCCCATATACCTCTCCCTCGGTGTGTGTGTGTGTGTGTGTGTGTGTGTGTGTGTGTGTGTGTGTGTGTGTTGTTAAGAGATGGAACCCAGGGCCTCACATATGCTAAACAAGGGCTCTACCATTGAGCTACATCATCAGCCATTTTTCTTTTATTCTAGAAGTTGCCCTGGCTGGCCTTGAACTTGTGATCCTCTTGCCTCAGCCTTTCAGGCAGCTAGGATTATAGGCCTGCACTACCATGCCTGGCCCACACACCTCTTTTTTAATAACAAGTCACAGCTATCATTGTACTTTTTTGTCACTTATTTTTTCTAAAGGCTAAGGTGTCCTCTTTATCCTATACAAGAAAAACATGTCCCCCTTCATATATTCCTGTCAAGCCACCACTGTTGGTGAGGCTCCAGAGGCTGGCCTCGCTGTGTCAGTCTCTCATGTTCCTCTTGCTTTCTTCCTGAGTCGGTCGTGAGGCTTTCTAAGTCACTGCTCCTGTCCCTACACCACCATCCTGTGTGGAGAGCATGGCTGTCAGTCTTTGGGTAACAATTATGGATCAGGGAGGAGTGGGGATTTGCATTCACAAAGATTCCAGCAGATTAGAAATGGTAATATTCCTGTCATCCCCTGCCTCTGTTTTAGGAATTCAGAAGCTTTCCTACATGTATAGTGGCTGGCTGGCTTAGAAATGATTCAGCATTTATTGAGCACCTAATAAATGCCAGGTAGAGTTGGTTAAGTCCTGGAAATGCAGCATTGGATAAGACAAAAAAGACCCTCTCGCATAGTGCTTACTACATCACTGGAAGGGTAGTTGATAAATAAGCAGAGAAATAGAAGTGCTATAATAAAAATAAAACAGGGAGCAACTTGGAGGTCTGCATTAGGTTGGATGGTCAGGAAAGGCTCCTGTGAAGAGGTGACATGTTTATCCCTGAAAAGTGAAAGGGCATTGTTCTCTGGAGCAGAGCTGGGACCAAGAATTGAAAGACAAAGGAAACAGTGTCAGTGTTGTGGAAGAGTGTGGACTAGGAGAGGGGCTTCAGGGCTCTCTGGTTAGCGCTGGTGAGCTGTGTGATGCGGGGAAGGTCATGTGAAGCCTTTGGACTTGGGGTTTCCTTGGGTGAGAGAGGGATGAGACCCTGGCGGCTGCTCCTTCATGTTCAAATTCCCTCTGCATGGCCTGCCAGTGTTCTCATGATTCAGGGCAGCTCTGTGTGACTAGAAATCATCTGTGTGGTTTGACGGCGACTTGTGCACAGTGTGACTGTCCTTCGTGTCTGTGCATATCATCTGCCCTTCCTGGAGAGGCTGTTTCCCAGCCCACAGCTCTAGCTTGAAGCTTTGGCTTCCCACCAATGTGGTGATCCCGTTCTTACTTGCCAGACTACAGTCACTCTAGAGCACACTTCACTTAGAAACAAGCCACGGACAGATAAATTACTTGATTAGAACCAGTCCCATGAAGAGAATGAGGTGAGATCCCACACAGCTGCTTTTCAGTTGTGAAGGGAAGGTGCCAAGTAAAAGTAAAGCTATGGGACTCTGAAGCCGCACCCCGGCAGGGAGGACATGACTCCATGGGGAAGAGGTTTTTATCAGAAGGTTCATTCCTCTTAAGTGCACAGTGAAACTTGACACTGTCTTTGTGTCCTTAAAAGAGAATTCGTATTTGCATGCCTGTAATCCCAGGCAGGAGGATCACAGGTTCCAGGCCAGCCTCAGCAACTTAGACCTTCAGCACTTAACAAGACCCTACTTCGAAATAAAAATTAAAAAGGGCTGAGGGTGTAGGTCAGAGATAGAATCCCCTTGAGTTCAATTCCTAATACTGAAAAAGAAAGAAAATCCCTATTAAAATGCGATTCTTTGAGCTTAGATGTCTAAGATGAAAATATATAGACATATATATACAAATATATATAATATACATATTATATACTATTATATATATTATATATACATATTATATAATATTAATACACACACATACATACATACATATCTATCTATATATATATATATATATATATATATATATATATCTTAAATGCCAGAATGACCTCTAAACACTTGGATTTTAACTCCTGGAAAGGATCTGGGTTTTGTGTAATGATTTCACGTTTCTGGGTGTCTCATGTGGCCCAGCATAGAAGTTGGCCTGCAAGCAGTTGTTCATAACTCAGCTGTGTTCTGGTCTTCCTGAGTTTCTACTTTTGTGCATTAGAAGAATATTCACACTGGTGAAGTCAGGTTGAAACAAAAAAACTGCCAGTAACGCCAGTCTCAACACAGGAGCAACTTTTAGGATAACTGGACATTGGAATCTATAAATGCCATTCCCCTACACTGGAGGTGATCCCTGAGCTGTGGGATCTTTTGGTCAAGCCAAATTAATCCTTCCAGAATTTGGGGCTAACTTGTCATTTGTAGGAATGCTGGAGCCCAGGGCCTCAGGGAAGGAGAATGTGCACACCCTGCTGTGTCTTCTGGGAGGGCAGTGCTGTAGACATCAATCATTTGTTTTTTATTGGTGCATTATAATCATACATCTTTGTTAGGTATAGGCTGATAAAGGCATACATGCACACATTTCTCATTTAACCCTTCCCTAATTACCGCCCCACTCCCTCACCCTCCCTCCTTCTCATGTTCATTTTAGTGATTGACTTTGATATGTTTGTGAAAGTACATCATGTGCATTAGGGTGTTTCCCCCACCCCCATCACCTTCAGTTAAAGTCACCTTCTTTGCTCATCTAAGGTTTCTCCTTCTTTGTCTAGAGTCCCTCTTATGTCCCACTTTCTCCATAGCTTCTACATATTAGAGAGAACATACAATTTTTTACTTTTTGTGTCTGACTAATCACACTTAGCATGTTTTCCAGTTCCATCTATTTCCCTGCAAATAACATGATTTTGTTCTTCTTTATGGCTGAGTAAAATTCCATTATGTACACATCCCATAGTTTTTTAATACATTCATCTGTTGATAGACATCTTGGCTGGTTCCATAGTTTGGCAATTGTGAATTGTGCAGCTATAAACATAGATACACATGCATTGGACTGATAGTTTGGTTTCCATTTTTTTGGGTAGATACCCAGAAGTGGTATTGCTGGATCATATGGTAGGTTCATTCCCATTTGTCTGAGGATCCTCCATACTGTTTTCCAAAGTGGTTGCACTAATTTGCAATCCCACCAACAATGTATTAGGGTACCTACTTCTCCACACCCTCGCCAGCATTTGTTGTTGTTTGTGTTTTTAATTATTGCCATTCTAACTGGGGTTAGGTGAAATCTCAGGGTAGTTTTGATTTGCATCTCTCTGATTGCTAATGATATTGAAAATTTTTTCATGCATTTATTGGCCATTTGTATTTCTTCTTTTGTGAAGTGTCTGTTTAGTTTACTTGCACATTTTTTGATTGGGTTATTTGTTTCCTTAGCTGTGAGTTTCTTGAGTTCTCTGTATATTCTAGATATTAGTCCTTTACTGGAGGAATAGTCGGCAAAAATTTTCTCCCATTCTGTGGGCTCTCTGTTGAGGGTCTTGATAGTTTCCTTTGCTGAACAGAAGCTCTTCAGTGCAATCCCAATAATTTGTTCATCAAGTCAGCAAACAGTCAGTGGCACTGCTCCTGTGAGTCAAGACTGCATTAGGCAAGGGGGTACCTGTTAAATGAGACCCTGCCTTCCTGGCAGAGATGCCAGTATTTAAGAAGACACAGACATATAAATGAGTAACTATAAAAGAATACATTTGTGAATGAGTTTTTATATAGCACATTATGTAGAAATAAAGAGAACAAGTATATAAATCAGCAAGATCAAGGAAGGCTTCCTGGAATAGGTGACACTGGGTCTGTCAGCTTGTTGAGGGACTTCTTGGGTTGAGTGATGGAGTTGCTGTTTCTAGTGTTTGGGGTACATGTTTGATTTGGAACATGTAACATCAGAAGAATCTGGCAGAAGTCAGATATTATCAAATACTCAACTTCCCTTTCTTCTTGACTCAATCACGATTCATAAGGAATTAAGCAAGGAACTAGAATTTTGAAACATTGGGAAACATGATTACTCTTGAATTTACTAATTAAAACACAACTTTCTAAATCAGCTTATTAATAATTTAGCAAAGCAAATACAAAAACCTACCATCTCAAAATCATATAAATTGAGAATGTAATTTTAGGCACTTAAAAGTTTTACTTTTGACTATATAATATCAGATATTATATAGTATAGTTTGAAAGTAGAAATATGCTATTTTAGGAAGACAGAAAAATCTGGTGAAACACACACACACACACACACACACACACGCAAAGAAATACAGATGCAGAGAAATACAGACAGACATTTGCATTGCATTTTTTGGCTTTGGCATAATCTTTATGTTGTAGACCTGTTAAACTAAATGAAGAATTAGAATATGCCCCCCGCCCCATTAAAAACTTTAGCTTTTATTGCCCTGGGACCAAGAAATGTGTGGAAGAGGTAACTGCTAAGTGCAGTATAGAATCCAGTAGTTAATTGTGCAGTGCTTGGATTTGTATCTTAAAAAAAAAAAAAATCAAGTCTGAACTACCTTATCAGGCTTTCAACACCTTCATCAAATGGAAACTACTAACATAATAAGATTACAAGGAAGTTGGAGACAGCTGGAGAAATCCTGAGGTATGCTCCAGATCTCAAAGTAAAAAGGCTTGAACAACTAGAATGTGAAAAATGGCATCCTGTGCTCCGTTCTTCATCTCTGTAACATACTTAGGAAGCACTGGCTAGTACTCATTACTAACCAAGCCAGCCTTGGAGGTTGGGAACTTTGGGGAAGGGAGCCCAAGTCGCATGGGTAGCAGTGGTTAGGGAGAAGCAGGCATGGTTCGGCCCCGGCGTGCAGGGCTGCAGTGTCTGCCAGTTGAGTTGGCCTCTGGTGGGCACCATCTGCTCCCTCCTCAGCGTTGTCCTTTGAGTGGAGGCCAGCCTGCGACTGCCACTTATCACAGCAGTCAGCTCCCTGCACGCCCCTGCTGGCGTGCCATTTGCCTTTCTTGGATTGCCCATTCACTCTGTCTTGGAGGGAAAAAGAATTGACAAAAGAGGGCTCCCTGACAGCTACCACCCATGTCTTTCCTGCCACAGGTTAGTTTAAAAAAAAAAAAAGACAAACTAGAGCCAGGTGTGCACACTTGTAATCCCAGTACTTGGGAGGAGGATCCGGGTTCTCAGCCAGCCTCAGCTACTTAGTGAGGCCCTCTGCAACTTAGTGAGACCCTATTTAAAAATAAAGAATAAAAAATAGGTCTGGGGTGTAGCTTGGAGGTGGAATGCCCCTGGGTTCCATCCTCAGTACCGGGAAAAAAAAAAAAAAAAAAAACTTGTAGAGAATTCACAAGGCAATGATACTTGACTAGAGTGTTCCTTAGAAAATCTAGACATCTGACAGATAAGGGCAGGCTTGATCTAGTTGTCTTAGAGAAGGCAACATAGTGACACACTGTGGCTAGACTATATTACAAGCGGGCTATAGGTGTTCAAATTGGGACAGTTTATCTAGAATGTCTTAGGAGCACTCACATGATGGAGCCTTGTAATGGAAAGTACAGTCAGGCCTCCGAGCCTGACTACATCTGTAGGTATGACCAGTGGTGGATTCAAAATCTGTGGGGGGAAAGATGCCAGAAGATTCCAAAAAATACAACTTGAATTTGCCCCATGTTGAGCAAATGGCAAGTTGCGAATCTGAGAACAATGTACTGCAGCCTCTCACCACCTCGAAGCCCCTCAGTTTCTCTCCACACGCATCGTTTGCGTACTGTGTAGTCAGACCTGTGGTGATTGCATCTGTACTGAACATAAGCATCCTTTTTTCCTTGCCTTTATTCTCCAAACAAAACAGTATAATAACTCTTTACATAGCATTTATATTGTACTAGGCATTAAATGTACTCTAGAGGTGATTTAAAGTATACATGAAGCTATGCATAGGTTATATGCAAACACTGCCTTTTTATATAACGGATTTGAGCATCTGTGGGTGTTGGTATCCATGGTGGGTCCTGGAACCCATCTCCCTACAGATGCCAAGGAATAACTATCAGAAACAACCCCTACCAGCTTCAAGAGAATGGGGGAATGTATATTAAGGAAATAGGAGAATCTTGAGAAAGCCAAGGACCAAGTTCAGCGGGGCCAGGCAGAGCACTGGAGAGGCCTTGGAAAGCTGTCCAGATACTTCTCTTGCCCCTGCATCTTACCCTCTCTGAAAATTACCTTCTCAGTTCTTTGAGCCACATGTCCAGATTTCCCACATTTATATCATCCTAAAGAGGATGATTCTGTCAAGTCCACAGAAGGAACTCTGGCTAGCCCAGCTTGGGTCAGACTTCCGCCCCAACCCACAGTCATCAGTGGCCAGAAGAGAGGTCACATTGTAGGAGAGGGCTGTCAGGGCTAGTGCCGCCGTGGGTGTGTTGGAGTTGGGATAGTGAGCAGAACTGGGCAGCAGTCCACCATGGCTCCTTGATAAGCTGATGCGGTCTGTCAGATTAGCAGACCGGTTGGTTTTATCTAGACACATGTTAATGAGGAAATTGAGAGAAGACAGTACATATGAGGAAAGTGTTTTTAAAATGTCTGTTCTAGTACCCTTTCTGTCAATTCTTTTTCCCTACTTAATGATCAAGTTGTGCCTAAGTCACCCTGGGAGGCAGGAATAGGGAAGTAGACCCTCAAGTAGCAAAAGTTGACCAGATGCCATTAAAATACAATAGTAGAAGAGTGCAGGAAGCTTCTTAAACACCCTTGAGATATGTAATATTTGATATTGTTCAGTGCACTAAAATAGCATACATAAGGAATTTAAAAAAACATTTTTAGATTTTGTTTAACAATGTTTTTCCCCACTGAGCTGTCTGGAACTATGGGGAAATGAGCTGGAAGCTTACCTCTTTAAGTATCAAAATATAGAATTAAAAAATACTTTTATATGCAACTCTTACCTTCAACAGAGTGCACAGAAATAAAGTATTTCTTAGTACTTCATGTCACCATTCTACAGTGTGTGTAGTAAGTATACTGGGCATGCTGACAGGGAGCATGGTGGTCTGCCACTATTCTAAGTGACCCGAAATAATGTGGAATTTTGAAAAACTGCTTTTTAAGCTGGGCACAGTGGCACACACCAATATCCCAGTACTTGGAGGATCCCAGGTTTGGGGCCAGAGAGTGGTATAGTGAGACCCTGTTTCAAAATAAGAAAGACTGAGCGTGTAGCTCGGAGATGGAATGCCCCTGGCTTCAATCCCCAGTATCACAAATACAAACAAAACAACCCTGCTTTTTATAATTTCTCTGTGTCTTCTTCTATTGTCTGAGACTGCCCCCTCCTCCACGGGAATATGTTCCTTCTGATCTGCTCTGTAGGTTTAGACACCAGAAACTGAAGCTTTCTTGGATAATACGTGAATTAAAAGTCAATGGTATGGGGGATATTCTAATACAGAGAGCAAAATGTGCTGCTTTTGTTTTTCCATGACTTCTCTGTAGCACCTTGGGGCTTCTTAGCCTCCTTTTCCTTAGCTGTGTTCTCCGGAACTGAAGCTGCTTGTCCCGGGAGCCAGGTGAGGGAGGTGATCCTGCCAAGAGTTGTATGGGAGCGTTAGGAGAACCATTTTCATCCCCTTTGATAGAATGAGAGAAAAATTTAAAGCAGTTCAGTTGAACAAGACTACTTACTTTTAAAATTCCTATTTATCCTAAAAAATTCTGAATTTTTAGGTATAATCTCCATAGCTGTAATCCCCCTGCCTTTTTCCCCCCGCCATCTCAGGATTTCCTTTTCTCAGCTAGTGTTTTTGGAGATATTCTATTTCCTAAGAGATATTCTAGTTATTTTGCCGATTACTCTACTGGTTTTAATTTTCTGCCAGAAGCTCTATACACAGTGTGAACCTTGGTCACTACCCTAACCTGCTGTGTGGCATTGGAGCATCAGCATTACAGAGTTAAGATGGACTTTGAGGCTCCATTCAGAACTTTCTCGAGAGCATGACTCCAAGGTCTCTGGTAGTTGGAGGACATAGTAGATTTGACCTGCCCCAGAACCCAGCCTCCCCGCAGGATGCCTCTTCACAGGGCTGGGACAGTCATTTCCTAATAGTCACGGGCCTGAGTGTCATCTTGACATGGCCTGTGGTTTACCTGGTCATAATTCACTTTGAGTAACAGTAGGGAAAAGCTGTGTGGTCTCTGTGGACCTTGCCTTGGCCTAACCTTTCGGCTTCTGGGAATCTGCTTCAGAGCTTTGCGGTTAGGGACTAGTCCTGAATATAGGACTAAGAACTAATTCAGCTGCAGAACAAACTCAGTGCCATCCTTCCTAACCACACATTTTCATTTTTCCTTTTCTCAAATACTGGGTTGCGTTTACTGCCAAGAAGCTAAAGCTGGCTTTAGTTGGTTATAGTTTGAATCTTTTGTTGTTGCTTCTAGAGATTGAACCCAGAGGCATTCTAACTACACCCTGAGCCATATTTTATTTTGAAATAGTGTCTGGCTAAGTTACAGAGGGCCTTGCTAAGTTGCTGAGGCTGGCCTTGAATCTGTGATCTTCCTGTTTCAGCTTCTCCCACTCCCACCCCCACCTCCAATACTGGGATTATAGGCAAGCACCACCACACCTGGCTTATAGTTTGAATCTTAGAGGAGATTTAAGGGTCAAAGTTTACAGATGTGTTTGAATCTCTTTACCATCCTGCTTTTGAACAGAGCGTGGTCTGTCGGGTGGCCACAGTGCTCTAGATGTGGATGGTCTGTGGGTGGCTACAGGGTTGTAGATAGGCACCACCAGCAGGAAGGTGCTTTTGCCTCGTGATGGAGGGAAGGTAGGAGGGAGAAAATGAATGATAAGGTGCAGCCCCTTCAAAGTATTTAGAGGTCAAAAGCTAATTCTGCCACATGTTGGATGGATGACCTTACACAAGTTGTTCAGCCTCATGTAGCCTTGCCTTCCTTACTTGTAAATGGGCAGGAACCTGCAGACAGTCCTAGCGATTACATTAAAGCCATTGTGCCATCTGTGTCCATCTACCTGGCACATCGGCTCCCATCGACCATGGCTTTTCTTCCTCTCCCTTTGCCAGCTTCTCAAAGACAAGGCGACCTCAAAGCCAAGCACGTGGTGCCAGGCAGCCTGGGGACCAGAGCACTACCTTGAGCATATGCCTGCCTCCTCCATCTCCTCTGCTGAAGGGACAGGGTCAGGCTGACTGTGCTGCTGGCTTCCTGTGCATCAGTCCCTCCCTCCTCACAGGCCCACGTCATTGTGCAGCAGGAGTTCCCGCCCTCAGAAGCCCCATCCCTCGCCCTAGGCAGCAGAACAGGCACTTGGCACAAGGAGGTGTGGTGGTGCCAAGAGGTGCTGTGAGCTTGCTGCTCGCCTGTGTCTTCACCCTCAAAACCAGTCTCAGAGTGTCTCTCCTCAAGCTTCCCTGCAGCTAGCATCTGGGAGGCGGGGGGAAGAGGAGCCTTTTGTTTTAGTGCTAGGGATTGAACTCAGTGGCATTCTACCTCTGAGTCACAAATCCAGTCCTTTTTAAAACATTTTTTTTTGTTTGGAAGTAGGGTCTTGATAGGTTGCTAAGGTTGTCCTCAAACCTGCCATCCTCCTGCCTCAGCCTCCCAAGTACTGGCATTACAGGTGTGTAGTACCACTCCTGGCTAACGGAGAGTCTTTTATTCCAATTTTCTGGTTTTGGTTCCTCACTAGTTGTGAACAAGGTAGTGACACTACGTGATCTCAAGGGGGAGGGGGTGGCATTTTGTCCCTGGAGCCCAGTCTTGCCCCCACCTTAGCCTGGACAACCAACTGGTGCTGACCCAGTGGCCCCAGAGGCCATGCCGTCAGCCCTCTCCCAGGCCTGGCCCTCCTGGCTCACCTCAGGCAGAGGTGAGAGCAGGCAGAGGATCCTTGGGGAGGGGATGGCTACAGGCCCCCAGCATAAGGGCTGGCCAGGCACTCAGCTTGTGACAGAATTCACATTTGCACTCATGGGGAGGAAGGTGCCTATTCCCTTTCTTCCTCTTTTGGCTCCAGGTCAGCGCTGTTTACCTCCCAGGAACCGTCCACTCTGTAAATGTGCAGATTTGCCTTTCCTGCTTCGGCTCCATTTGGTTAGTGGTGTTTGCCCAGGATTGGAGCCTGGCCCAGGAGAGCGTCAGGTTCCAGTTGGGGGAGGCGGGCGGGTCTCCTGCTGCACAAGTGGCCTGTGGTGGCTGCAGTGGAGTGGGCAGTAGCCTGTGTGGATGGGGCTTGCCTCAGGGCTCCCTTTGAAGCTGGCCAGAGTCGATTGCACAGACTCAGCGGTGGGTTGGGCTGTGCTGGGGCTCGCTTGGCCCTGCCCAAGGACAGCCAAGCCAGTGCAGCTTAGATGTGGGAAGTCCCCTGTCGCCGAAGCCTCATGCCTGTGGTTTCTTGAAAAGAATCTTGATTTGACCCTTTTCATATCTGTAAGGCAACGCTGTAACGCCCCATTTCTCCCATTTGGAGGGAAGAGCTGTTCTACCCTACTGACCCTGTGTTTCAACAGTGGCCTAGGGAACTTGTCACTTTGTGTGTGTGGGAAGAGGGGTCCTGGGGATTGAACCCAGGGACACTGTGCCTCTGAGCTACACCCCCAGCCCTTTCTAAAACAGGCTCTCCCTAAGTTACCCTGCACTGGCCTTGAGCCTGTGATCCTCCTGCTTCAGCCTCCCTAACACTGGGATTGCAGGTATGGGCTCCAGCCCCCAGCTGAATTTATTATCATCATTATTATTATTATTATTATTTTTTTTTTTTTTTTTTTTTTTTATTGGTACTGGCAGTAAACCCAGGGGCATTCTACCTCTGAGCTACAACCCCAGCCCTTTTTATTTTTTATTTTGAAACAGAGTCTCACTAAGTTGTGGAGGTCCACATTACATGCAATACTGTGCATGGCTGAATTTGTCACTTTTTAAAAGCACTAGTTGGCCGTTCAAGCACCCAGAGGGAGTGAGTTGCTGTTGTAGGCAGGTCCAGGGCTCTCTGCCGCCAGCTTTTCGGGATTTGCACAGTGATGCCATGGATGATGAAATAGTGGGTACAAAACGTGAGACTGTAGGAGGAGGGACGTGTTGGGAACTGTGGAGACTCTCCTGGCAGGTTACAGCTAGTCCTCAAGGTAAGCAGCCATCTCAGCAGGCACATCCGTCCTAATGACTATGCCAAGAATGGGGAGGACAGGTGATTTTAGGTAAGGCAAAGAAAGGAAAGACCTCCAGCCTTGTGGGGAGCGTGGGTGCCACAGACACTAGGTGGCCAGCTATGCTCAGAACGGGGCACAGCAAGGCCACGGAGTTGTGGGCACCTCAGGGCTTCAGTCCACCTGTGCCTGGGTGGGGACAGAGGGGCAGGTTGTCACCCTTAGTGGCAGACCTTCCTGGCTGCCAGTGGCCACTCAATTCTGAACCACAGCAGCTTGTTTCAGACCCAAAGCCCAGGACTTCAAGGCCACACCTTATTTGGAAGGTGAATATTTTCATGTCCTTCAGAGAGGAAGACCTTCCCAGGAAGGGCAACAGGACAAGCCCTGATAATCTGTGATGCACAAGTACAATGAAATAGGAATCTGTGGGGTGCCCAGCCACCCTACCCAGGCTCTGCTGGAGTCCTTGGAAAGGTAGAGTCCTTCAGAGCTCTTTGATCCTTCTGTGTCAAGGATTGGTGTCCTTGTTCAGTTAAGAAATTACAGTGCTGTAGTGTGTTTTCCTGCCAATCAGGGAAAGGTTAATTTTGAAGATAGGAATTAGAATTGTGGTCAGAGTCCTCCTCAGTGAAAAATTCTGTGGCTGAATTCCTCTCATTTTGTTTGTTTGTGTTTGTTTGTTTGTTCGGGAGCGGTAGTTTCTTCACAGTTCAGATCGGTCATTTTTAATGAGAGCATTGGTCATAATTGCAGTAACAACACTAGTGAACTTGCTCACAGGCTCGCTATGCCCCAGAGGCAAATGGCTCTTCATGACAACCTGTGGGGCAAGTGGACAGCCCCACTGGATAGCTCACTTCCTGTGGAAAGACTGAACCTTGACTTCCAAAGTCCTGTTTCTGTTTTTAAACTGCCAGAGCTCCCTTTTAGCTGGACATGGTGGCACATGCCCATGATCTGAGTATTCGGAGGCTGAGACAGGAAGATAACAGGTTCAAGGCCAGTGTATGTTAACTTAGTGAGACCCTGTTTCAAAATGAAAAATAAAAAAGGCTGGGGATATAGCTCAAAGGCAGAGCACCCCTGGGTTCAATACCCAGTATCACAAACAAACAAAAAACCTTGCTTTTATTTAAAGAAAAATTGTGCTCATCACAAGAATAACCACAGTCACAAGCACAGACATTTGGGGTTGAGCTGAGCCAGGTGCTCTCTGTAGTAAAGGAACTGTACTTTGCAATACAATGTTAATTTTACTTATAATCACTTTTTTAAAATCTCAAATCATTAAAGCTTTTGGGATTTGGGGTTTTTCCTTTTTGAAGATCATTATCATCACCATATCTAGCAAAGGTTCCTTGGGCTTCACTCCCAGGCTAACATTAGAGTTTCCATGGCTATGAAGAAAACAGCAATCTTGAGGATTGTAGAGTTTGAGGTGGGAGTGGAGAGGAGTGTGTACCTTAGACTGTGACTGAGAATGGACAGAGCACTTCCGTGCTGCCTTGGGCTCATCGTTTCATGAGGCTGCAGTGCACTGGATCATTTGAGTGTTTTACTCCTGTGTAGAATCATACAATGGCTCCCCACAGTGGACTAAAGCCATCCAACACTTCAGAACAGCACACAAATTCATGTTTGGCCATTTCCTCCTGGCATTTTCCAAACACATTTGTTTCTTAATCATGACCCAACATGTGACATACATCTCACATACCTCTGTAGAGCCAAAGTAAAAATTTGAGCACATTGTACCAACTCCAATAGACTATTTATGTTGTACTGGGGATTGAACCCAGGGACACTCTACCTCTAAGCAATACCCCCAGCCCGATTTTTTTATTCTTTATTTTAAAGTCAGATCTCACTAAGTTGCAGAGGGCCTCACTAAGTAGCTGTGGTTAGCCATGAACCAACCTATGATCCTCCTGTCTCAGCCTCCCAAGTACTGGGGTTACATGTGTGCACCACCACGTCCAGCTATTTATTATTTATTTATCTATGCATGTATTATGTATTTATTTATTTATTAGTTTATTTATTTATTAGTACTGGGGAAGGAACCCAGGGGCATTCTACCTCCCAACTATTCTTCGAGCCCTATTCTGTTCTTTTATTTTGAAACAAGGTCTCACGAAGTTGCGGAGGCTGGCCCCAAACCTGCCATCCTCCTGTCTCTGCCTCACAAGTACTGGAATTACAAGCATGCACCACCATGCCCGGCTGACTCTGATCTAATCTGAAGGGTTTGTGGCTACCATGAAAATCTAGCCATCATCAAATCAACAAAATGGCTAAATTGAATGCATAGGTCTACGACCTGTGCTGTGCTGTAGCAGTTTTTTAAAGATGTCTGGCAAATTCGTACTAATAGCATTTAATTTTTTTCCTTCCTGAGGTGGAAAACGAAGCTCATTCCCCACGTGCAAAGCCAAGGCAGCGACCCCAGGACCTCTTCTGGAGATGGAAGCTTGTTGAAAACCCAGCCTGTCTCCATGGCTTGCCCAGGCGACCCCACAGGAGCGCTGACACCAACTCTACACTGAGGTCACCGCTAGAGACGCTGCTCCACAGAGACACTCACTGCCAACCCACCTTCTGTCTACTGCAATAGCCAACTTCCAAAAGAAAGCATAAAAAGGTTGTTTTTTAAAAAAAGGAAATGTAAAAGCACATGAAAACGCTTGTGGGTCCATCAGCTGAGCAGCTTTTCTCCCTGCGTCTCTGCATGCACGCCCCAGAGCATCTTGCCTCCATACCTGTAACCTTCTGGCAAGGACAGTAACTGGGCTGCGTTTGCCTGCCACATGCAACTGGAGCCAGCAACCCGTGCAGCCATCAGCATCCCAGTGGAGGGATTTGTGGAAGAGCTCTCTCTTTTTTCTTTCTTTGTTTTTCTTTCTTTTCCTTTCTCCCCAGGCTTTTATTTAACAGTGCAAAAGGATCATTCTCATGTTTGCTTTTTTTTTTTAACTTGAATTTTTTAATTTACATTTTTTAGTTTTAATTTTCATGTATATTTTGCTAGCTATGAGCTTTTAAATAAAAATTCAAAGGTCAGGAAAAGTTTGAAGTGAAAAGAAGCCTTTTTCTGAGAAAGCTCATCCAGTGAGCAGCTTCTCTGTGAATTGCCCGTGACAAACCATGACCTCTCTATCCATGTAAGGTGTTCAATAGAGCTAAACAAACATAATATCCAAATCCACTCCCTCCATAGCAATTGGCAGCCCCATTTCACTTTTTCTTCTGATTTGCTTTTCTTTTTTTTAAATGGTAAACCTTAACATACTTTCGGCAGACTGGTTTGCAGTGAATTTTTATTTCTTTCCTTCTCCCTTGTTATAAAAAAGCCCAGCACTTGAATTGTTATTACTTTAAATGTTCTGTATTTGTATCTGTTTTTATTAGCCAATTAGTGGGATTTTATGCCAGTTGTTAAAATGAGCATTGATGTACCCATTTTTTTTTTTAAATAGGGCACAGCCTTTGCCCCAAATTGTCATCTAACATTTGTCATTCCAGTTTGAGTTGATGTGCTGAGCATTTTTTAAAAGAAGCTTTGTAATAAAACATTTTTTAAAAAGTGTCATTTTATTAAAAGCAAAGTTCCTGGTAGTCTAGAGTTGGTAATGAACTAAACCCTCAGGCCAGTCCAGCGCCGTGCCATATACAGGAGCGTCTGTCAGAAGAGTGCTGCTGGCATGGCCTCCTTTGGGACAGACCAACACTGGTCACAAATGGGCAGCTTCCTCGGCCCCCAGGGCCAGACCAAAGTCTCGGCATTTGTAGGGCTGGGGCCTCCCCTCCTTTTCTGGGTGTAGATACAGCAAGGTTGGAGGACAGAGGTGTCACCAGATCCAGATGGCATTGTATCTGTCCGAGCATGATGGCACACTCTTGTAATCCCAGTACTTGGGAGGCTGAGATAGAAGAATCAGAGGTTCAAAGCCAGCCTTGGCAACTTAGTGAGGCCCTTTGCAACTTAGACCCTGTTTCCAAATAAGAAATAAAATCAGGCTGGAGGTATAAATTGGAGGTAGAATGCCTCTGAGTTCAATCCCCAGTACCAAAAAAAAAAAAAAAAAAGATATTTCATGATCTTTCACAAGATTTTTTCTATCCTGCGAGCTAATTGGAGGACCACTGATATCACGGGTCTAACTTAAATCCCTTGCTCAAATTCTCGTTGTGTTTCCCTTTTTCAGCCTCCAGTGCAGCTGGGAAACAGCTGGCTACCATACTTGTAATAACCCTCTACATACTGTACTTGAAGATTGCTATTAAATCACCCCTCAAATTTCTCTTCTCTAGGCTAAGTAATCCCAATCCCTTGAACCTTTCATCATCAGCCCTTTAATCATTTTCATTACTATCCTCTGGAACCTCTCCAATTCCTATTCATTTAGTCCTAAACTTGAACCATGGGGAAGAGGGGAGTATTATGTTCAAGGGACCTACTTGTTATAAAGGTTTCATATTCAGGCCTAGTCAGAACTTCATTTGAATCCTCCCCCCCTGCCCCTTGGTGCTGGGGATTGAACCCTGAAACATTCTATCTTCGAAGTACACTGTCAGCCAGATTTTTTTTTGTTGTTTTTTTTAAATTTAAAAACAGGATCTTTCTTGCTAAGTTGCTAAGAGCCTCGCTAAATTGCTGAGGCTGGCTTCAAATTGCAATCCTCCTGTCTTAGCCTCCGATTACAGGCATGTGTCACCACACCCAGCCTCAGTTTTCTTAATGTACATTAACTTGAGAAGTTAAAACTGTCTTAAAGCTGCTACCATGACCTTTTTGGGGAGTTAACTAAAAAATCCAACTAAATAGTGCAGGGGGATGATATCGGATGTTATTTTGGGGCCAAAAAAAAAAAAAAAAGATGAGCTCTTCTGGATCTTAGAAAGCAATTAAAAACGTGTTTATCAGGAAATAGATGTGGCAGAATATAAACTTGAGACTCAATGCTTGTCCAAAGCCTACTCAACTCTTTTCCTCTTCCTTGGTTTCTCTCTACTTTTTTGTGACCCACAGAAAATGAGTAGATAGTATTGAAAGAGGACTGGCCCCTCTGAGCCAAGCCTCCACAAATTTGGTCCCATTCTAGTTTTCTATATTTCTTCCAGAATATTTTTCAAATGTAACTTTGATGTTTCAGCTCATTCCTGGCCATTGTGCCAGGCTTCTGCCTTCTGCAAACAGCAGTACTGGGACAGGAGAGTCAGGAGTCTTCTCCCCCCCCCCCCCCCCCCCCCCCCCCCCCCCCCGCCGCTCCCCAACACACACACAAAACATGGACCAAGAGGGTTTCTGGTGAGAGGGCTCTCTCCCGGCCACTGCTTGTGTTTGATCTCCTTGAGATCTGGCTCCCTTCCCTGCAGTGAAGGCAGAGCAGAACAGAGCTGTGTGCCAGGGGGCAGAGGAGTGGCTAGCCTTCTTTTTGGGAGCAGAGCCTTCTCTGAGGTCACAGCTGGCATGCTGGGCCTTATGAAGGGTGCTGTCCTCCTGGATTTAGTTTGTTTGGTTGCTAGGGTTGCTGGCAACTACCTGTTTAACTGGAAGGGCCTTCCAACTGTTTCATGACTACAGCTGCCCTAAGTATAAGCATTTTTTTCCCTATAATTTGGTCTAAGGCTGCAACAATATGGAAACCTCCAAACAGGCCTGTGAGCGAAAACAAGATGTCTGTGTGGCTTTGCTTTTAAAGAAGAAAGTCACCAGAGTTATGTATGGTTCCAACAGAAAAGAAATTACACATGACATAGCTGTTGCTTAACAATCCCACTGCTTCTACTGTGAAGAACTTCACAAATATTAGAAAATAGGAAATTAATAATTTATGGTTAAACTTGAGACTGCAAGGGAAAACCTTTGTTCTTTTCCCACACAAGGAAGCCTGGAGTTGTAATAGCTACCCCATGAAACCTACACACACACAAATATATGCACTGCTTTTGAATAAAAATTGTAACATTTGACTGCAGCTAAGCATTTTGATACCAACAGAAGGATGCAGTTCTAAAAGCCATTTACATAATTGTGACAACAAATAAGGTCATTGATTTTCTTGGCTACCATTCTGGAAGCTGCCATTCTAAACTTCTGTAACTCTCTAATGGAAAAACTTCTGTTATCTGATTACACCCAGAAGCCGGTAAGAGAGAATGGTGGAAGGGAGTGGATGGCAAGTGCAGCTATGTAAAATAAACACTATCAGTGTGACTCAACCTAAATAGAAACTTTATATGTATTAGATAATATGAAATTAATAATTTATAAATGAGAATGCAAGAAAAAAAACGTGCTATTTACTTCCCTTTACTGAAGAAGCAATGTTAATGCTGTACACCAGTGACGGTGCTGTGTGTCACAGTGAAGTGGTATTAAAAAGAAAAACCAATGTGGGGCATGATGGCGCACACCTGTAACCCCAGTACTTGGGAGGCTGAGACAGGAGGATCGCAGGTTCAAGAACCGCCTCATAAACATAATGAGAGTCTCAGCAACCTGTTTTGCATCCTGTTTCCAAACAAAAACATAAATTAGGGCTAGGAGTGTAGCTTGGAGGTAGAATGCTGCTGGGTTCAAACCCCAGTATCACTCTCACTCACACACACACACACATGAATAACCAATGCACTCATTCAACGAGCACCCGACAATGGACATCACTCTAATAATTGTACACTAGAAAAAAAAAAGCCTCCTATTTTCAAATTCTTTACTGTCTACATTTGTTGTAAAGTACAAGCACCCCTTTCTCTGAAAGGCAATTTGGACATAATGGGTTCTAACAGCAGGAGAAGGTGGCAGGGTGGTTCCTTCCCTTCTTCCTTCTTTTTTTGGCGCTGGGGACAGAACCCAGGGCCTCACACATCGGGTGAGCGTGCTGCCCCTGCGCTGCGCCCCAGTCCTCACCCCCCACATTCCTAAGCGTTGCCCATCTGGAGTCTCCACTGCCTCCTACTGCCGGCTTACCCGAATGCAGGCCACGTTTCCTGGTAGAACGCTCCAGTAAGAACATCTGCAGAGCCGAGCATGGTGGCGCACACTTGTAATTCCAGCATTTGGGAGGCTGAGACCGGAGGATCCGGGTTTGCGGCCAGTCTCAGCTACCTAGTGAGGCATTCTGGCATTCTATAACTTAGTGAGACCTTGTTTCAAAATAAAAAATAAAAAATAGGGCTGGGGTATAGCTCGAAGGTAGAATGCCCCTGAGTTCAATCCCCAGCACAGCAAAAAAAAAAAAAAAAAAAAAAGAACATCTGCAGAAAAGAGGCCGAGGTGTCTTGCTGAGTCTTGGAGACCCACATTGAGACACCACAGCTCCTCCACATCTGGAAGGCCTGTGTGGCCACTCTGTCGTGCCAGGGGGCTCTACCTCAAAAAGCCACTGTTTCAGTTATGGAAGCCTCTCCTCTCCTTGAAGAGGGATCAAGAGCAGCCTGAGCCAGGTGTGATGGCTCATGCCTATAATCCCAGTACCTGCGAGGCCGAGACAGAAGGATCACAGATTTGAGGCCAGTCTCAGCAGTTTAGCAAAGACCCTCAGCAACTCAGTGAGACCCTGTTTCAAAATTTTAAAAAGGAGGCTGGGGATATAGTTTAGAATGTCCCCAAGTTCAATCCCCAGTAGCAAAAATAAACAAATGAATAAATAAATAAAAAGGGCTGGGGTTATAGCTCAGAGACAGAACGCCTCTGGGCTCAATCCACAGTACCACATGCACACACAAAAAAGCAGCCTGAGCTATTTTCAACCCTAGGGGCAATCCTGCTATTGTTCCCTTAAAACTAATGAATAGATCCGGTGGGGACTCACTCCACAATTATGTCCCCAAGAAATTTTTACAAGTTCACCTAGTGACATTTATTTATTTAATTTGGTATACTGGGGATTGAACTCAGGATGTTATACCTTTAATCTACACCCCCAGCCCTATTTTAATTTTTGAAACAGGATCTCGCTAAGTTGTAGAGGGCCTAAGTTGCTGAGGCTGAACGTGAACCTGTGATCCCCCTATCTCAGCCTCCCAAGTACTAGGATTCCAAGGGTGTGCCACCACCCTTGGCTAAGGAGTGTCATTTACCTTCCCAGGCAGCTGAGGGCATGAAGTACGAGTGCCAGCGTGGATCTGTAGGCATCCCTTCTAAGATCTTCGACAAGGTTCAGGCTGTTCCTAATCTCCAGCTCTTTTCCCTCTTGTGTGCAGCATTCAGGCCTACCCACAACCTGTAGGTTACCGTGGCTTCCTTCACAGGTGGCCTGACTGTGGCAGGCAGTGAGCTCAACACCTGTTCTCCATCATCTCATCCAGTCTTAGCAACCCTACAGGTCAGGTTCCAGCATTATGCCCACGGATCAGATAAAAAACAAATAACCTCCCTAGATTTCACAGACACAAAAAGTGGAGCTGAAACCAAGAACTCAGGTCTGTTTCATTTCAAAACCCATGGTGTTAGACGGATGAATCCCACAGCAGGGCCAGTTAGATTTTAAATAAAACATTTAGTATCAACGACAAGGTTCTCTCGGCAGTTAAACTTTGTTCTGTCATTTCAAAATGGTAGCTAAGAAAAATTGCTAAAATAGGCATAAAAACCACGATAATGTGACACTGGGACCAATATTTGAAAATAGAATTTACATAGCTGAATGGGTTATTTCAAAGTATGGTGTTTTATTCTATTGTTTATGGTGTTTATTCTATTGGTGTGGGGGGACGGGAGGAGGGCGGGGAGGGGGGACTGGGGATTGAATTTGAGCATTCTACCTCCAAGCTACAATCCAGTCCTTTTTTTTTTTTTTAATTTTGAAATAGCCTCATTAAGTTGCTGAGGCTGGCCTTGAACCTGCAATTCTCTTGTCTCAGCCTCCCAAGTACTGAGAATGCAAGGCAGATGCCACCACACCCGGCTGTTCAAGACATTTTTAACTACTTATGCATTACGACTCATGTAATATCAGTGCCTATTTGCAAGTCCCATAAAATTATAGCCACACCTTATATGTCTGGCAGACTTAATCAGCTACTTAGATTGAAATGTTGAGGGGATTAAAATCAAGGTGGGACAAAACAAAAGCTTTTTTCAAATGTGTGAAGAGTATAACACAGAGAAAGCATAATTGGCGTATGTTGTTGTAATAGCCGTGACTAACATACTAGTTCTACTCTCTCCAAAGACGAGTGAGTGAATTTCAAATGGGTTTCTGGAAGCTGACATGTTAATAAAAAAAAAAATTTAGAAGAATCCAGTTGAGAATTCTTTTATAATGCCAGATCTGTAAATCTTGGTTTCTTAGTATCCACACCTGGTTCTGCCTTACCTTTGACCTTGTCATTCAACAGGACCCATACCAGAAATATACCTTACAACTGCTGTCAAAAACAAATTAGCCGAGCCGGGCGTGGTGGTGCGCGCTTGTAATCCCAGCATTTGGGAGGCTGAGACCAGAGGATCCGGGTTCGAGGCCAGCCTCAGCTACCTAGTGAGGCACTCCACAACTTAGTGAGACTCGGTTTCAAAATAAAGAATAAAAAAATAGGGCTGGGGGTGTAGCTCGGAGGTAGAATGCCCGAGTTCAATCCCCAGTACCGCAAAAAATAAATAAAAAAAAAATTGAAAAAAAGGCTCTATAAATGTTTCTGAGCTCTTTACTTAAGAGCCTTGTTACTTAATATGCATGCCCTTTTAATTTAAAGTACCACAAAAAACAAACAAACAACAAAAAAAACCAAATTAGCCAACCATTTTCCTCTGAGAAACTTTTTTTGGTGGTACTGGGGATTGAACACAGGGACATTCTACCTCAGAACTACACCCCAGCCCTACTTTATTTTTTGACAGAGTCTCACTATTCTAAGTTGCTGAGGCTGGCTCGCCTTGAACCAGCAATCCTCCTTTTCAGCCTCTTAAGTACTGGGATTATAGGTATTTGCCACTGTGTCTGGCAAGAAACTAGTATTAATGGTCAAACTTATAAAGTACTATGATTTTAATTTATTTTTACTATTCATTTCTTATTTTGGGGGTACTAGGAATTGAACTCAGGGGCATTCTACCTCTGAATGACACCCCAAGCCCTTTTTATTTCTTATTTTGAAACAGGGTCATGCTAAGGGCTGGCCTCAAACTTGAGATCCTCCTATCTTAGCCTCCTAAGTACTGGGATTACAGGCATGTGTCACCATGCCCAGCCCATAATTTTTATTTTACGAAGACAAATTCTTAAGTATTAAAATGTCCTTCAGAGAATTCCATTTTACTGATAATTGAATTCTAGCTAATGGTTATACTCAGATGCTTAGATTTTCTTTTTCAACAAGTCATTTTAGAATTTTTTTTAATTATGAAATTTCATTTCTATGTGAATAAAAACATCACTAAGAAGTAGAGGAGAGGAAAAATAGTTAAGTATTTAAGTATTAAGTACCCAAACCAGTGGTTGCTATAGAATGTTATGACAACTCATGGCTGCTGTTAGGAGGCCAGCTGGGGAGGCCAGGCCCAGCAGCACTGCCCAGACTCACCTCCCTCCTGAGCAAGTACAGCCAAGACAGGCAGTGCAAAGCATCCAGGGTCTCACTCAGATTTGCTTTCAACCAGACTGAAGCTGACAGCAGTGGCTGGCCTATCTGGACACAGAAGACCTGGCTGCCTGGACCTTCCTTTCCCCACTCTGCTCCCCCTGGGCAGAGCCATGTCCAAAGTCAAGCAGGGAAGTCATCCAAATCCTGAGTTTAGGTAAAGAAGGATGTTGAAAATCCTTTCCTGGTCCCTCCCAAACATGATGCCATCTTGACAGTATTGTCGGGCCCTACACCTCTTTCCTGGAATTTAGTGGTCACAACAAGAATAAAGCTGCTCCTGGGCCAGGGCTCAGATCAAAGGTCAACGGCAGGGGCTGTGGGGCCACAGACCACAGGGGAATGGTGGTGGCTGCCAACGTGCTTCCCTTTGTTTGTTAGGCAATGTCTTACAAGAATAGCCTAGAAGCTTCCTAAACTGGGTTCTGGTATGGTAGAGACGTACCTGTGTATGTTTGTATGTATGTATTCTCCCACTTCCCAATACATTCAAATCTTCTTCCAAAAAATGTAATAAGCTCCCTTTTATCAATCATGAAATGAAGAAAAAAAAAATCAACCATTAGAACTCTACCAAGACTCCAAACAAGACATCCATTTCGGGGAAAGTCCTGTCTGAAAGTTTAGATTTGAGATCTTCAATGTTTCTCTTTTGTATTTAATTTTATCATCAAAACCTAGATCTAATCTGGGCTCTGCTACAAAATATCTGGTGAACTTGGGCACATCACTTAAGCTCCCAGCTAATGAGGCCACTGGACCTCAGGGCTTCTGATGTCTTTCCAACTCCTAAATTCTATCTTGGAAGACACTTTCTCAAGCCAATGATTAAAAGAAGCTTATGTTACATTATTTCACTTTGTTGGCAAAGAAGAAACAGATGTTCCTTAAAAATCACTCTCTGCGCCCTTATTACTATTTTACTGGTAGGAAATGTGGAGCGGACAGCCGTGGGCAGCTTTACACAAACGCCTTCTGTTGTTCCATCCCGTGGCTGCCACTTTATAAAATAACAGGCCAGAGAAGATGGGCCACAGCTTCTGCCTAAATATCATCCTTTTATATTTATAATCATTTAAGCATTTATAATTTTAAATTATACGTTTTAATTTTTATTCAAATTTTCACAGATTAAAAGACTGCATTTTGTTAGAATAAATTTATAGGCAGTTTGCAGCACTGATTTCTTATGAAAAAACAAAACCCAGTAATGGTTAGGATTTGCAGATCTAAGTGACCATGAAAACAGACTTCTTCCTGCAAAGCAAACATACAGATATTTTCCCACCAATTCATCAGCAGCATCTTGATGATGAGTTGAGTCAAGACATACCATCTCAGGTCACTGGCCCGGATGCAGGGAAAGGCTCAAAGATGCAGGTAGCAGCACCAGGTTCTCAGAAAGGCGAGACGCAGGCTCGCTGCCACCCCTCACAGACACCAGTGTGTGCCCAAGCTCATGATTCCCGGATAGCACTGTGAAGCCACCACTCACTCAGGGTGGGGACCAGCTTCCTCCTTGAGTGAGCAGTCCAGGCAATGCATACAAAAATGGCAAGGTTCAAAAGAAACATTTGCTCCAAGGCACCAAGGGTGTAAAGCTTTTTAGAAAATACATAGAAATGAATGGACTAAAAAAGAGAATTAGTTCTTCATGGAGGAATCTGTTACTACTATAGCTAGTAAATCAATTATTTCAGATACATTACACTAGAAAAGCGCACTGAAGGGGCCGAGTTGTGAGGGGCAAGATGACTGAAGGGCATCCCTGTGGCCCGGCCCTGACAGGCGGGGGCACGCTCGCCAGGCTTTTTCCCCAAGCCAGAGAAGCTGCGCCTGGTCAGTTGTATTTGTAAAATCCTTCTCCCGTCTTCTTGCCCAGTTTCTTCTCTGCTACCAGCTTATTCAGGGATTGGCTTGGCTGAAACAGCAGGTTCTTTGTATCCAATTCATGCCATCCTATTGAGAGGAGGAGCAAAGCATGGGTTATCTTTAGCTCCACATTCTCAAGGGCAGTTTGCAGGCAGGGTGTGAGGAAGAGGGTTCCCACTCATGCGGGGAGACCCTGAGGCATGCTGCCCGCTGAGGCCACCATGACAGAGGCACAAGGCAGGCCTCGCTGTGTGTAGCCATGTAAGCCCAAAGCAGGTGTGCTGCTGCAGACCTGCGCCCCTCCAAGCCCAGCTCTGTTACAGCCCTTCTCTCAATCTCTTCCTGGAAGTCACTAAGGCTACGTCTAAGAACGCTATTTGCAGAATCTGTTAATTTGCTGGTTGGACTCCTAAGTGACACAGTTAACCTCCAGAATACGTGTTAAAATTCTGAATTCCTACCACCTGCATTTTACATCTGCATAACATTCAAACTTTTATACTTTGATTAGAACTCCCTCCCCAATTCACAACCATTTTTTGTGAAACGTGGAGTAGTGAGTGAACTACAATTCAACTTCAATAGTTAAAATTTTTGTTTTTTTGGGAGGTACTAGGGACTGAACCCAGAAGAGTTCTACCTCCAAGCTATGCCCCCAGCCCTATTTTATTTTTATTTTGAAATAGGGGCTTGCTAGGTTGCTGAGGCTGTCCTTGAACCTGCAATCCTCCTGTCTCCACCTCCCACTGACTGGGATTATAGGCATGTGCCACCACGCCCAGCTTAGTAGTTAAGTTTTGTTTTTTGTTTTTTTTTCTGTGGTACTGGGGATTGAACCCAGGGGCATTCTACCTCCGAGCTATACCCCCAGCCCTATTTTTTATTCTTTATTTTGAAACGGAGTCTCACTAAGTTGCGGAGTGCCTCACTAGGTAGCTGAGGCTGGCCGCGAACCCAGATCCTCCGGTCTCAGCCTCCCGAATGCTGGGATTACAAGCGTGCGCCACCACGCCCAGCTAGTAGTTAAGTTTTAATAATTATTTTTATCTGGTCTTCAGAGTCACTAAGTTAGAATGGATACCTTTTATTTTTTAAATAACACTGATAGAGAGCTATTATGTATGTATGTATGTATGTATGTATGTATGTATGTATTTATTGCAGTAGTGGGGACTGAACCCGGGGCATTCTACCTCTGAGCTATACTCACAGTCCTATTTTTTATTCTTTATTTTGTAACAGGGTCTCACTAAATTGCAAAGAACCTCACTAGGTAGCTGAGGCTGGCCGTGAACCTGGATCCTCCGGTCTCAGCCTCCCAAGTACTGGGATTACAAGCGTGAACCACCACACCTGGCAGAATAGATACATTTTTAAAAATAGCTGTGTATCTTAATTGCAATGGAGGTTACACAGGTCAACACATGATAAAACGATAGTGTACCAATGTCACTTTCCTGATTTTGACATTGTACTATGGTTGGGGAAGGTGTAACCATTGGGGGAAACTGGGTGATGGGTATACCACAGGATTTATCTGTGCTATATTTTCAACTTCCTGTGAATCCATTATTTCAAAGTTAAAAATTAAAAAAAATAGTCACCCTGATAAGAGATACCAGGCAGTCATTCTCCCTTCTCCTGCCATCTGTTAACTTGAATCTCCTGCCTGGTGCTGTGGTTTGGATGTGGTCTGTCCCCCAAGGCTCATGTGCTAGAGCTTGGCCCCAGTGGTAGTGTCGCAGTGGTGAATCATGTAACAAGTGGGGCCCGCTGGAAGATAGTCAGGTCATGGGTTTCAGCCCTCATGAATGGACTAACGCTGCCTCTCAGGAGTGGTTCAGTCTCCTGTAACTGCCATCAGTTCTTGGGAGAGTGGGCTGTTATAAATCAAGGCCAGCCCACACCCTGGGCCCTCTCTCCACAGGGCTGCTTCTCCTTTCCACTTCTCCACCAGGCACAGCTTGCAAAGCCCTTGTTCAAATCCAGCTCCCTGCTGTTTGGACTTTCCAGCCATCAGAATCATGAGTCAAATAAACTTTTCTTCTTTTTTCCTTTTTCTGGTGCTGGGGATGGAACCTGGGGTCTCACACATGCTAGGCAAGCACTCTACTAAAGAGCTACATGCTACACTTTTTTTTGTGGTACTGGGGATTGAACCCAGGAGCATTCTACTTCTGAGCTACACCCCCAGTCCTTTTTTTTTTTTTTTTTTGCAGTACTGGGGATTGAACTCAGGGGCGGTCTACCTCCGAGCTACACCCCCAGCCCTATTTTTTATTCTTTATTTTGAAACCAGGTCTCGCTAAGTTTCAGAGTGCCTCACTAGGTAGCTGAGGCTGGCCGCAAACCCAGATCCTCCGGTCTCAGCCTCCCGAATGCTGGGATTACAAGCATGTGCCACCACGCCCGGCTCCCAGTCCTTTTTTTATTCTTTATTTTGATACAGGGTATCACTAAGTTGCAGAGGGCCTCACTAAGTAGCTGAGGGTGGCCTCAAACCCAGATCCTCCTGTCTCAGCCTCCCAAGTTCTGGGATTACAAGCGTGCGCCATTACACCCAGCGAGCTACACTCTTTATAAAATACCCAACCTCAAGTATTCTGTTATAGCAACACAAAATGGGCCAAGATACCTGTTAAGGCAGGTAAAGAGCCTTGCTAAGACCCCTTTTAATTTGTTTTAAACAGGCCTTATAATTTGTAGTTCAGAGACTACAACTCAGTTTAATAATAAAAAAAAAAAAAGACAAAGGGTTCCAATTCCTACCATCCATGATGAACTTTGTAGTATCCAGTCCAACATAATCAAGAAGCTCAAATGGACCCATGGGGTACCCAGCTCCCAACTTCATTGCAGTGTCAATGTCCTCCTTGGATGCATCACCTAAGGGGGAAAAAAAGGCAACATCAAGTCACCACCACCTTTCCCAAAGTCTCCCCATCACAGGGTTAGTCCCAGAATTTCTTGTATTTTATAAATACTTTCATATTCGAAAACTATCTACGGTCCATGTTTCTGGCTTAGGCAAGATTTCATCTCAGAGGTACGTGCCAAAGAGGTCATAAGATTTTCAAAGCAACTGTACCATGTGAGGTGAATTCCAGAGCTCTGTCACCTTGTTCACAGGTCTTCCTAATGGATTGGGATTTTCCAACTCTGGGATCATTTATAAAAAATGCTAGAGATTTCCGATTTACATGTGGGCCTTAAACATACATACACACACACACACACACACACACACACACACACACACACACACACAAAGATTTTACTTTTGTATGTATTGCATATGCATTTTTATTTTCCAGCTTTCTTGGTTTTACAAATAACAAGCATTCCCCTGGAACCATATTCCCATAAACTCTTCAGTCAAGACAACTGTTTAAAGAAAAACCAAACTTCCTTTAGAATTGTGTTACGGTTTGGACCTGGAATGTCCCACAGAAGCTCAAATGCTGAGGCCTTGGTCCCCAGTGCAGCAATATCCAGAGGGGAGGCTTTGGGGAGTGACTGGATCATGGGGGCTCAGACCGAATTAGTGGGTTAATAATTTGAATGACTACTAGGAGGAGGTGGGACAGTAGGCAGGTGGGGCATGGCTGGAGGAAGGAGATCACTGGGGGTGTGCCCCTGGGGACTACATCTTGTCCCTGGCCCCTCCTCCTCCTCCCTTTCTGCTTCCCAGCTGCCACAAGCTGAGCCGCTTTCTCTGCCACACACTGCCACCACACAATGTTCTGCTTCATCTCGGGCCGCAAGTGAGCCAAAATAAACCTTTCTTCCTCTAGCTTGTTATTGTCAGGTATTTTAGTCACAGTGATGAAAAGTGGACTAATGGAAACTGTCACACTCAGATGAAAGTGTGTTGAGTTGACTAAGATGAGGAATCAGTGGGCTTTTTTTTTTCTTTTTTCAGTACTGAGGATTGAACCCAGGGGCATTCTACCTCTGAACTACACTCCCAGTCCTATTTTTTATTCTTTATTTTGAAACAGGGTCTCACTAAGTTGCGGACTGCCTAAGTAGCTGAGGCTGGCTGTGAACCTGGATCCTCCTGTCTCAGCCTCCCAAGTACTGGGATTACAAGCGAGCGCCACCACACGTGGCTTCAGTGGGCTTTTAAGATGAGGAATCAGTGGGCTTTTCCTCTGGAATTTCCCCTGTAATGTGCTGTCCCTGGGCCACAAGAGGCTTTACAGAGAATGACCTATGTGTCTCTTCTCCAAAATAGTAACTGAAATGTTCTATAACAAGTAGCTATTTAGAATTTTGTTTTGTAGCATAAAGAAATAATCAAATAAAAGATAAAATGTTAAAATACTATTTCATACCAAAAATTTCAGATATCTAGGCATAAGGAGAAAGAATACTTAAATACCTATAAACACTTTATTTTTTAAAAGTCTATCAAGTACTAAAGTTATGCTGATGGATTTTAGAGCAATTTAAGGTGATAAAAATACCACTTGATTGTTTTCTATGGGTGACATTGTTAGTAGTACACTAGAATTAGACACCTCTGAGAAATCATGATTTGAGTTTTAGGCCAGAAGAAAGTAAAAATAATCACTAACAAGAGCTTTACCAGGTGGCCCCATGTATCCATTCACTTTTTCTTTGTATCTATGGTATAATGGGCACCAGTGACTCAGAGGAAGACGAAGAATAAGACAAGCACACAAGGTTCTCCTGACTAAAAGGAAGGATCAGAATGCACAAACCGAACATGCAATCTGACAGGTGCTGGGGCACATTTCCTCAGACTTGACCAAACCGACCCTCCATCCTCTCAAGCCTCCATGCCTCCATCCTCAGGGTGAAGAGAATCCCAAGAGAAGGGGTAGTGAGGAAGGCAATGCAGGCAGACGGAACAGACACACAGTAGTGACATGGGACATGCAGCAGTGACACAGGAAGGGACATGGCGTGTTTGGGCTGTGGCTCCACAGTTCAAAAGTGGATCCTGCTCAGAGTTTCAAGACCTTGCAGCTTCTATGGTGGTCCAGCCACCTCCAGATGCTGGGGCTGACAGCTTCACAGGCTCCTGTCTCAAGGCCTGAAGCCCTCAGAGCTCTGCAGGACTTGGCCCAGGTGTCACCTATCAGAGCCTCCCCTCCCCTCTGCCAGGGAAGGCAGCTGCCAGGACTTTAGGCTACGGCTCCCACCATCCCTGGACCTCTGTCTCTACAATTCCTAGTCACAGCCTAATACTTCTCTACTGGTTCATTTATAGAGTTCTCAAGTAGAATGTAAGCTCCATGCAGACAGAGATCTAACATCTTAATGATTCCATCTACCTAAAGTCACTGAGCCACATCCATATTCAAAGGTAGGGCAAGACTGCAACTCCAGGGACAGTGACTTACTTGAAGACTATTTTATTTCCAAAAATAATACATAGCATATTGTAGAAAAAAATCTAAGCAGTTTTACAAAATCAGCAGAACTCTAAAAATTGTTCTAATACAGATCAAAAGAGGCAAAAAGAAAAAGAGAAAATTAAAGACACACACAGAGATTGTGGACATGTGGGAGTTAAATGTGGCACATTTTAGACCAGTAACTCCCAAACTTCTTTAAAGTGCTTCTCTGACACTCTGACATGCCCACCACAGAAAACGCACACACACAAAACTGCCTCAACCTCAGGAGGCTCATGGGACACGCCTCCAACTCTCCTAGGTAAGAGCCCTTAACTTCAGCCTCAATAACAAGACAGAAGAAAAGCTTCCTCTGTGAGACATGCCAGGCAGGCACTGGGACCTGCCTCAACACTGCCTCTTCTGCCAGTTCACCAGCACCACCTGCCAACCGTGCTCAGCTCTGCAGACAGAGGCTCCTGAAACCAGGACCAGGGAGGTGGTGGCCCAAACCCTCCATCCTAAAGGCCTGTCGTGTGGGAGCATTGCGGGGGGGGGGGGGGGGGGCTTAGATACTGTCCCAGAAAAGCGTACAGTAAGAGAAGACAGACATCTGTTATGCCACAGGAGAGGGAGTGGCAAGTGGCCTGCAGGAGAGCCAAGCAGAAAAAGCCAAGACTACCGACAAGGGCCAATGTGGAGCTCCGAGACTTGTCAGGGTCTTGTAAGGAAGCTGGGAGGAAGCCTGTGGAGATGACAGCAGGGGCAGAAGGTGAAGAGAACACAGCAGATGTCTGGCCACAGCTGTACATAGCAGGTTACCAGAGAACCACTGCACATGTGTTGAGCATTGACTGAAGGGGAGAGCAGCGAGGTGGAAGAACGGGCATGATAAGGAGCTAGGTGCAATGAAAGATGTGACTCACAGGCCTCAGGAGGCTGTGGAGAAAGGCATCAGGGACCAGCCATGAAAGGCCACTTGGGGCAGCACCAAGAGCAAACTGAAAGCACACCCCCACGATCAGATCCTGTCCTTCCAGCTGCTCTCCACAGGTGGTCTGTGATGGCGAGGGGCAAAGGGTGTCCACCTGCTTAGACAGGGACCTCTGTTGGCAGGGAAGCAGAAAAGAAGAAAACGGCTCCCACCTTCCACTGTTATCAAGGGACAGTGTTTCAGTGAGAAAACACCAGGAAGAGGTGGCTCACCCACATACTACATTCTTGAACATGACATTACATTTTACTTTAAAAAACACGAGTGCCTTTCAAGGTAGGGCAAAATGCCGTACTTTCTTTGAGGTATAATTAGGCATATTTGTTGATAGATAAACACAGAAGTGTTGGTTTGATCTTGGAGCAAAAGTGAGGCAATTGCTTCCATAAACCATACAAAAGTTTAATATTTAAAGCAGATCTCAAGGAAGCAAATGTGCTTTCATCTCTCAGGAAGAGTTGGTGCAAATGTTTTGTTTCAGAATTGACACTCTTCTCAGGACTGAGCGTTTGTGAATGAAGTTACTGAAAACAATTACACCTGTTTTTATCCAGCCCCATTAGGCGTGTCTGCCTTAGAAGCAGATATGATAGTTACCTTTCCAGAAAGAGGGAGAGGAGGTGGGCAGGAGAGCGCTTATTAATTATAACCCTAGACCATGTCCCAAGTCTTAGAGACTTCTATAACAGGAAAAGTCATTATTTGCCAATCAAGTATTAAGAGGAAATTTTCAGAGCTTTCTTCAGGTTTAAAAAAGTGCATCATGGCTGGGCATGGTGACACATGCTTGTAGTCCCATACTTGGAGGATCGCAAGTTCGTGGCCAGCCTCAGCTACTTAGTGAGGCCCTCCACAACTTAGTAAGACGCTGTTTCAAAAAAATAAGAACAAAAAATAGGGCTGGGGGTGTATCTCTGAGGCTGAATTCCCCTGGGTATGTCTTTACTTCATATTTTTCAGTAAGGACAGATGCAGGCCTGTTAGAAACCACCCTTATTGCATTATCAGCCCTGTCACTTATTCCTATCACCTGTCATACAAATTTTATATCTTTAAGGAACTTTCAATGTCCCCTAGCCTAATGATTTTTACATTTCTCTTATATGTTTGAAGCAGTAAACTTTTAACCAAAGGCAGAGATCCAGGATATTAAGCCTGGTCAGCCATGCAATCTCTCTGTCTGGAACTACAGTGCAGGGCCCCAGGGCCACCTGTCAGAGACCTCACATAGAAGCTGGGGGCCCTGGAAACATAGTGACAGAGGCTCAGGGGCTGGGGCTGAGCTGGCACAGCTGGTAAATGGCAGCTCCTCCCTCTGCTCTGCATGGCCTGCCTTCCTACACAACTGCACGAGAACGCCAGTGCCCAGCCTGGCTCAGGAAGGTACCTCGTTCATGCAGCCTGATCGCTTCCATGAGGTATGGCACCAGGAGACGGTTCACAATAAATCCAGGAGTGTCCTGTTATAGGAGAGAAAAAGAATAGGGACTTTTTGTTAAAGTTGATCTTTTGTGAAGTCACCAGACTGCCCCTTCCTATTCTGGATTATGGGGCCCACATTTATCAAACTACATACATTTTCAAACTTTCTTTTAGTACCTTATTTCTATCTCACATGACAATGTATGCTTTACTTCAGGAGTCTAGAAGAAAGTACCACTCCATATTGAATAATCCTCCAAGGAGTGCTACTTCCCAGGCGCCCAGGTCATTCTTGGGCTACTTGGCATCCCAGCACACACTGTGGCATAGTTGGGCTGGGGACAGGTGTTAGGACACAGGAGCAGGTCCCAGCAGGCTGTTGGCATCACGGTACAGCAGCCCACCTGAGTGCCTCTCCCTGGGACGACTTGGGCTGCACAGTCTTCTCATTGCCTTCTCTCCTCAGTAAAACAATCGTTTCTTCCAGAGGACTAGTGTGGGAGCTCTTTGGTGGGCTTGTTAAGTCCAGGTTGGTGATGGTCTGATTGTATTTATGTGAGACTAATTTCCACTAAGTAAAGGGTGCCTCTTCTTTTGTCAAAAGGCTCCGCTGTTCCTGAAGGCAGAATTCTTCCCCCTGGCTGGGCCCTGTATTCTGTTTCTGACACACACTAGGCATTCCACCAACATCTGTACTAAAGAGGACCAAAATGCAGCACTCACAGAGCAAGCCGGACTGACTACATGCTGTCTGAAGTGGACAGTAAAGCAGCAGAGAGCACGGTTTGCACCTCCTTAACCTCGATCAAGCTGAAGCCCACCGCACCTTCTGACCACAGACCACAGCAGTAGAGATGCCAGGAGTCTTGTCAGCTTAACCAAAATTGTATTAATCACACTGGTGATTTTAAAACTGAGGCAAAATATGCTTTTCAACTTCAGCTGAGAACAAAAAAACATGCCACATACGAAAGTAAAAGTCAGAAAGCAGGCTACAAAAAATATTTGTTCCAATTATAATAGTTACTATCCTCTATAGAAAGACCTCATAGGAGCCGCCCAAGGCTGTTTGATAGTTATCTTTCTTATACATAAAAAGCAGAAGGGATAAAAAGTATAGTATAGTAAGTACATAAACCAGTAACATATTTGTTTATTATCAAGGATTATGTACTCTACATAATTACATGTGCCATACTTTTCTATGACTGGTAGTATAGGCTTACACCAGCATTACCACAAACACTTAAGTAACAACTGGTGCTACAATTTCAGGATGATGCTATAGCATCCCTGGGTGATAGGAATCTTCCAGCTCCAGTACAACCATTGTATATGCTGTCCGCTGTTGACTGAAACACTGGTATGTGGCACATGACTGCATTTACTACCGGCCTTTACAGAAGAGTTTGCTGGGCCTTGTTTTATCTGTTACCATATGTTGTCCAGATATGCCTCAAGAGCCTGATAACTGACCCCGAAAGACTCACACAAAGTCTAAGACATCACACAGCAAGAGTTCTCCAATTTCCGAGAGCAAAGAGCTCCTGTCCCTGTAGCTGCCACAGGCACTTTGACTGGGGACAGTCATCACTCTGCAGGAACTAACGATTATGCTGCCAAGGACAGTCACTCACTGGCTTTTCCCAGCACTTCTGTTTCCACCACTAGCTTCTGAGCGTGGATGTTCTTTCTAACATAATTACTACTTTCTTCCACTAGCAAAGCACAAGTCAGTAAGAAAGTGCAGTCTAACATCTAGTTGTTAATGTGATATTTTTCAAGTTCAGGTGATTTAAAACTACAGAACCAAATGAAAAATGGGTGTTAAAAACTGAGACTTCCAGCCAGGTGTGAGGGTGCATGCCTGCAATCCCAGCTACTTGGGAGGCTAAGGCAGATGGATTGCTGGTTCAAGACCAGCTTGGGCAACTTAGCAAAACCCTGTCTCAAAATAAAAAATAAAGAGGGCTGGGGATGTAGCTCAGTGGTAGAGTTCTTGCCTAACATATGCGCGGCCCTGGGTTCAATCCCCTCTAATAATACATTATAGTGCTGAACTGCTGAACTTGAGTGGGGCTGGGGTGATGCAGCCATACAAGTCTCCTTGGCTGAACAGGGTCTATATCAATAGATGGCTTGTTCTGATGATTCGTGAACAATATGGCTTAATATACTACTGTAAAATCAAATTTAAGATTATTTTAGATAGCAAAAGATGCCATGAGAAGAACCATAATGATATAAAAGGCCATTGTCAAAAAATATTTATAAAACTTTGAATGGTGTAGCATTTATAATAGAAAAAATGCAAAGTGATGCACGAGCATAATCCCTAAAGTCAATGGGGAAACTGAGGGCACAGCGACATAGGCTACCACTGCAGCGACTGGGATTATTTTATATATAATAACTGGGCATCTTAAGAAAGGAGGAAAAAGTTGAAGGTCAAACCTGTTTTCCACACAAATGCTTTTCACTGAAAAACAAAAGAACAGCCGGGCGTGGTGGCGCATGCTTGTAATCCCAGCATTTGGGAGGCTGAGACCGGAGGATCCGGGTTCACGGCCAGCCTCAGCTACCTAGTGAGGCACTCTGCAACTCAGTGAGACTCGGTTTCAAAATAAAAAGAATAAAAAAATAGGGCTGGGGGTATAGCTCGGAGGTAGAATGCCAGAACATTCCACTGAGAAACACTTCATTAATGCGACTTTGGGCAGGTCAGTCCTTCCTGTCTTATTGTTTCCCTATCCATCTATGGTGTTCTTTCCAAAAAGTAAAGCCTTTGATTTCTCTTAGGGATGTATGTGTCCACCAGGCTGTACTTGACACAGGGTTTTAACTCCCAAGGCCAAGAGCAGTTAAAGATAACCAGGCAACAAAAACCATTCATGAAAATACAGCTGCTCATCAGCAGAAAAAAGCTGAGGCCCACACAGAAGTCCCAACTGAGTCTTCTACTCGGCTGAAGCCCTGGGCTCCATTTGGGTCTCTGACTATCCACCTGCTAGGCATGGTTTAGGAGCCTAGTTTCCGCAAACCAGAAATGGAGGCATAGCCTGCTCTCCTAGCATGTGGACAGGCCTTCAGTAAACAGAGCTGTATCTCACGTCATTCTACTAAAAGTATTCTACCAGGAATAAGTCAAGTTTCAAGGAAAACCACCTCCTTCCCAAACTACCTATAGTCTGGATGTTGTTTATCCCCCTAGAGGTTGATGTGCTAGGGAGGTTGGTCCCCTGGGCGGTGGTATGTCACTTTAAGAGGAGAGGCCTAGTGGGAGCTCCTAAGGTCACTGGAGGTGACTGCCCTTGGAAGGGAACACAGGTCTCCTGGACTGAGTTCTTGTAAGAGTGAGTTGTTATAAACAGCCTGGGCCTGAGGCTGTCTCTTTGGTTTCTGGTATGAAGATGTGATTCTGCTGGACATAATGGTACATGCCTGTAATCTCAGTACTTGGGAGGCTGAGACTTGGGAGGATGATTGCAGGTTCACTGCCAGCCTCAGCAATACAACAAGACTCTGTTTCAAAATAAAAAATAAAACAGGGGTATAGCTCAGAAGTAGAATGCTTCTGGTTATAACCTCTAGTACCCCCCCAAAATACAAAAACAAACAAACAAAAAACCAGTGATTCTTCCTCCTGCACATACTCTGGCCATTGTCACTCCATTGGCTATAAGGTTCTCACCAGAGCCAAACTAATGCTGGCATCATGCCTTTCAATCTCTAGAACTGTGTGCTACATAAACCTCTTCTTTATCGTTAGCCTGCCTCATGTATTTTGTTATAGCAACAGAAAACAGACAAATACACTCCTCATACTCTACCTTGCAAGAAACAGGATGCTTTCCCAAAGTTTTGCTAAAGTCTATCAGAGATTCAAATGTCTTCTGGCTTGTCATTGGTGTTTTAATGACCTGGAAATGCAAAGCAGAGCAGAGAATTAAATCGGGATATTTCAGCAAACAACTGCAATAAAATGACTCAAGAAAACACTGATCATAAGGGTCCACACAGGTGGCAAAAATATTTTTAGTTTCAGCATAGAAGTAGGAATCTCAAGCCAGAAACAAAATGTTTGCCAAAATGTCTGTTTTAAGACAATGGAGTATTGCAGAAAGCACAAAATCAGGACTTAAAATATAAGTGTGTGTGTGGGGGGAGAGGTAGAGATAGGACAGTTTTACAGGCATTATTAAGACAATCCTGCATTTGAATCCTAGCTGCACCACTTACTGGCTGGCTGGATGACCTGTGCATGTTTCTTGAAATTGAAATGACACCGAACTCACTCTATCCACCTCAAGGAGCTGGGGTAAGAAAGAAATCAGATTGGAGTAATGCACTAAGCATAGCTCCAAGGAGGTATGGATTGCTTGGGATATGCTGGCTTTTCTTACTGTGCTAGCTGGCAGTTAATTACTTCAGGGGAGTAACCAGTGGAGGGAGAGTGTGATGACTACCCTTAAAGTTCTCTGCATGGAACCCCACCTTCTTTTGTAGACAGGAGGAGGAGCCCCAGGAAAAGGCCTCCCAGACTCCTCCTATTGCTCCACCCACTCCCACACACATGCCCTGACCCCACAGCCCTCTTTTCCCTTTGCTTCAGAATAGACTCCTCCTAAAGAGGAAGCCTATGGGGCCTGGGCCAGGAACTGCCCCCTGCTCCAGCAGCCTCCTGCCCTGCCCTGAGGTGTGCTCAAGGGCACAGAGGCAGCCCATCCCACTGGCATCCAAGCACACTATCTGGTAGTCAGCGCTCAGTGAACACGCAGAGAATTCACCTGTTAGGAATTAGGTTTTGGTAAGTGCAGGAAGCCGGGCGAATTTAAATACACGTGTGTGCACCCACAACACACACAAATAATGCCAGTAAAGAACTCCCACGAGAGTCAAAGCAAGCAGGTGTGGCTTCTTCATCAGACCCTCTCCTCTATGAAATGGGAGTCGTGATATCTGATAAGTCCTCCTGCCTAAGCACCAGCTGGCTTAATGAGCCCATGCAGGGACGCAAGGCACTGCATGGAGACAAGGAGCACTGCCACTCCAGCTCTGGGCAACCACAGCCTGGGTATGGTGGCATGTCCCAACACAGAGCAGAGTAAGTGAGTGAGTGGGTGAGTGGGTGAGTGGGAACCGACACTAGCACCATGAAGACAGAGATGAGGAGCGGGATGAAAGTGACCAGAAACCGCCCCGCGCACACACCTCATGACTGGCAATACTAGTGCAGTTCCATAGGCGGTCTGGGAAGTCCAATCAGACCCAAGGGCTTAACTAGCGAATAGTAAGAATAAGTTCTTCAAAGGAATTGATAATAAAGTTCTGTTCTTGTAAACAGGAGGGACATGTGTTCATTCACTTATTTAACAAATAGCAATGTACAACAGATAGTGTGCTCATAGCTCCAACAAGTCCAGTCCCAAGTAAAGGTCAGGAGCCACACTGGCTCTCTGCACAATTCACACTGGTGCTCATCACCAGTGAGAGCTGAAGCTGCACAATAAATACTAGATAGAGCACAGGACTTTTACAGACTGTTTCCTAGAAAATGGTGACATGTGCTAAGCATTAGATGTTAACAGCCATCACACTACATTCCTAAAGACACAGGCAGACACAGGAGATAAATGCAGCAGAAAACAATACAACTGGCATTTAAAGGAACTCTACAGCATGTGTCTTTATCTCCAAAACATAAAGATATGACATATTAAGTGAAGAAATGAATCGGTCCCTAAGTATGAGATGTTGAAAACATCATTCCACTTCTCTGCTCTTTTCTGTATAAGGATGAATGCTGTTCCTTCTATTTCCCTTGCCTTTACCCTTCACTGCTCAACTTCTGTACTCCAGCCTTAGGGGTGAGAGTCAACCAAAAGAAGCTAAGGAGCAATGTTAACAGGACAGGCAAATTCCTACTGCAAGATGTGTTGGGATTGTCACTAGAGAGAAAGACTAAGTGAACTGACTGTCATTGTGACTGACTTAAAATGCTCACGCTGAGAGGGTGGGCAGTGAGGGGATGAAGGCGGGAAAGGCCGCAGAAGGCCACAGTGACCAGAGACCAATCCAGACTCCCAGGGAGAGGCTGCAGCCAGTCTCTGGAGGTCTGTCTGGCTCCACACAGGCAGCGTCCCCCACACTTCGCACGGTAATAACTCTTTAACCTCAGAACAAATGCTGCTTTAATAGCAGCTGCTCCTCAGACCCTGTAATTAGCCCCTGTAAAGGGCAAGTTGCCACATTTCAAGCACAGATTGTCTATTGTGACTCCATCTCCCTCACACCTGAGTCTCTAAGCAACTAAGCAAGCAGCAGCCCAAACAGGAGCTCAGGGGGCAGCCTGCCCCTTCTCCCACCTCTCCACTTTGCAGTTAGGAGGCACACAGCTCTCGGAAGCTACTCTCAGTAGCTCCGATCACAACACAGAGATGTGTTTCCTCTAGGAACAATACTAAGGCACTGTTACATGGGGCCAGACTTCATCCCTGGAATGGTAGAAAAGGTGTACAGCAGGTCTAACACGAATTCATTCTAATAGCAGGGAGCAAGTTGACCTTAACAAGACAAAAGGAATATGTGTAGATCTCCCTTCCGTGGTGCCATCAAGCCAATCATCTCTAGCGCTGCCTCACAGTCCAATGCCTCTCAGCACTACTCAGCAGCGTTAGCAGTCAGTGACATTCCGCAACTCTCTGAACTACCAGTCAAAACACAGGACGGCAAAACAACCAAGTACAGGGGCCTTCCTAGATATTAGGTGCTTTTTCTTCCTTTAGTCTTTTCAAGACAGATTTTGGCAAGAGAAACACAGGCACAGGGATAACTTTCCACCCTCCCAATGAAATCCTTCTGACGCCATCCCCAGTGGCAAGGCCAGTGTGACTCAGAGAAGGAAGGCTGAGAGCTGGATAGCAAGCAGACGCTCAGAAGCGGACACCCACTGACCTCCACGAGTTTCATCAGGGGCACTGGGTTGAAGAAATGGAGGCCAGCAAACCGGTCCTGCCTGGTGGTGGCGTTGGCTATGCTCGTGATCTGCAAAGAGGAAGTGTTGCTGGCAAAGAGTGTATGTCTGTGGAGAAAAAGGGTGGAGAGGCAGAATGAGTCTCATCTTTGGAAATGGTTAGCACTGTGCTGGGGAGCAGTGACTGCTCATGGCCAGATCTGTCATCCCGATCTGCCAAGGACATCAAGGAAAAGACACATCTTCTTCATACAAGAAGCTGAGATCAAATGATCTCAGTGTTAACTAAACTCTAAAAGTTAAATTAAGCAAGTTATTTTTTGTAAAGGAGTATTTAATCTTCACCAGTCTTTTCTTAATTTTCAGGAACAAAATTCCTCCTACCTACTTGTATTAGTTAATTTCCATGATGTGTGAGGAAAAAAAGGAAACCGCTAACTGATCTAGCAATTTAACCAACCTCAGTTACAAAATAAAACTCTAAGTGATCTGACTAATGAAAAAAGTAAAATGGATCACAGACACCTAAAATCAACAATAAAAAACTATTAATGAACACTTAAATCCTCTATGAGAAACATCTGCTAGGAAACATCAACTAAGACCCTTCCCCTCAAGAAACAAGCTTTAACTTCCTATTAGATGAGAATAAAAACAGAAGAAAACCAATATGGTCCAAAAGAAATCTTTATAGGCACACAGGTACATTTGGGGAAGGGAGGCTACACGAAAATACATGTTATGTTCAAGGTATTCTACTTAACAAAATCTCCTGAAAAATCAGTATCATCTTCTGTTGTGCACAAAACAACTTAATAATTTAAAAAATCCATACTGACTTCCACCAAATTTAAGGACACATTAAAGTGAGGTTCCAAAGACATGCCAGGCAAATCCTTAAACAATGAGAAGCAAGGCTTCTAGGCTTTCCTATGGTGCCACCTTGTGGATAAAACTACACAAGCCAGCTTGATGTCAATTACTACCACCCTAACTAGGGGCCTGGTCACAGCACAAGAAGGGCAGGGATCCCTTACTGACCAGATTCTTGGGGTTCCTGCTTTCCTAAAAGGCAAGACTACAATCTGCCTGAAATTGGGGGTGGTGAGAGGTGGCAAGAAACCAGTAATTGGTGAGAAGAGTGAGGTGAAAAGAGGGGCCAGTGTAGGTGGGTGGCTGAGAGATGAGGCCACCTCTGCACTCTTGGCTCAGGACAGTGTTCCCTTTCAAGGCACCAGCACACCTACCTTTTCCAAACATCCCAGTTACATAATAGAAAGGCTAGACAGAGGGACTTTTCCTTTAAAAAAAAAAAAAAAAAAAAAGGAAAAGGACATATTTAAGGCTCTTTTTTGGTACTAATAATTGAATCCAGGGGAATTCTACTTCCAAGCTATACTCCCAGCACTATTAATTTTTTATTTTGAAACAGAGTCTCATTAAATTGCAGAGGAGCTCTCTAAGTTGCTGAGGTTGGCCTCTAAACTGCAATCCTCCTGTCTCAGCTTCCCAAGTACTGGAATTATAGGCATGTGCCACCACACAAAGCAATGTTTTAAAATTTTAGCTCTCAAAGTTTCCTGCTTTTTAGTCAACAGGGAAAATAATGTACACTATCTCCCCTTACAGAAGGTAATAAAAAAAAAAAAGGTCCTCTGCCAGCAACAGTAAGTGTGGCTGACACAGCACACCAGGTGACCAGGCACCCAGAACCGTGAGGGCAGCAGGGGCAGGGTGTGCCCAGGGCTGTGCTAGCAGCAGATCAACACACCCTGAAGAAAGGTCTATTTCAGAGACTAGTATCACACTCGTGATTAGACACTTCCCTGCAAACGGGACACTCAGGCACTTTAATAAAATGCTGAAGAGACATGGATTTTACCAAGAGGAGGCAAGTGTTTCTCACCAGTAGACTTCTGCTCTTCCTTCCCAGTGGAACAGAATGGCTGGGCTCCTAACAGGCTTTGCACTGCCTTCACTCCATGTATTTACATACTAAATACACAGCTCTATCTTATCTTCCACAAAACACACACTCACATATTCCTGGAAACACCTGACTCTCTCAGACCAACTCTTGTTTTTCTCTCTCTCTCTGACACTCAGGTACCAAAAACAACAAGAACAAAAACGGACTTTTTCTCTTTAAAGTACTGAAAGAAAAGAGGCAGCACAAGTATGATAGTCATCAGCATTGATGCCAGGCCTTTGCATTAGGAAGACAAGAGGGAATGGTGGGGTCGCAGATCAGCATCCACGCTTTGTCAAAAGGAGAGAACAAGGACTCAGGTGTACCTGTTGTGGGCCTTGGTCAAGCTTTTCATTTGAAAGTCTTACACGGTTGCTAGAGAAGTCATGTGGATGCAACTGCTTCATCAGAGCTTCCAATGGGAACTTTATCACTTGGACCTATTTTCTTCTCCCACTGTAAGATCTAACTGCAAAACTTGGCAGTAATGTCGATCTCCATAAATATTCTTAAAAGAGAAAGTAATATAGCAAGCCTTCAAGAAGGGTAGTAAACTAAAATGAAAATGAAGACTGTGGAAAAGGGTGGTTGAGGCCAGAAGCAAAGCCACCGCATGCCTCCTATGAGCTGTGGCTCTCCTTCCATGGGCCACATCTACTTTACTTAAACTCTAGTGACAGAGCCCAGTACAGTGTCTGACACACTGCAGGTGCAAACGTCATTAACTGTCTGAATTTTTCTGTGCAACCTGGGCCACTACCCGCACTGGGCAGAGGGAGGCTGCTCTTGGAGAGCTGTAGGTGGGAGGTCTTGGAAATTACTTCCCCAACTCCTCAATTCACATTGCAGATGCTAAAACCAAGGGCCTCCCAAGTGTAGTGTGGGTGCCAGCACAGGCCAGCCCTGACTTTCTTCACATCCTGTTACCCATAACCACCACCACAGGCAATCAGGCCTGCCTATATCACCAGGAATGGCCAGTCGTCTTATAAAGGCCAAGCCTGAGAGAACTCCTTTCCAGGGCAAATGTTTTATTATCTGGGAGGGCTCCACACTGACTTGGGAGACAACCCCGGTACCAAGAATGTCCTCTATCTTTCTCAGACATCTCTACAGCTCCTAAATGCACACAGATGAGTGGAGTGATGCACAGATGCTGGGAAGACAGGGCAGGGCCTCTCTGGCCACCAGGTCACAGTGCAGAGGGTTGACATTCCAGCAGGATGACAGCCAAGTATCTCAAGTTAGCTGTGCTGACTCGTGACTCCCTGAGAATTATTTTTGACATATAAGTTCACTCTGCCTTTCATAAGGAGAATCAGTCAGTCCAGGGACATAGTTGCCAAAAGCCAAGAGTCTAACATGCTCAACTCTGGATACTAAGGCAAGCCAGTGTCATGTGTACACAACCTTTTTGACCCTGTCTAGAGAGTCCCAGGCCCATGTGCCCTTCTGCCTGTCCAGGTGTGGTTGACTCTCCTTTGCCAGGAGGCTTGGTAAGGATTCAGTGTTTCTTTCAATGTTCCCAAGAATGTTTCAATTCAACATAGAAAAAGGTCAAAATAGGAAAATTTGTAGACAAAAAGGTTTTCCATACAATTACATCATTTGGTCTGTTCTATCCTAAATCCAGAGAAACATGAAACTGCTCTGAGGTTCCCTGCAGACATTTAAGGACATGCCCAAGCCCTCCATTTTCAGGCACGGGAGGCCTGACCCTGGATGGGCCCTTCCATTTACATTGGCAATTCCACCCTCATTTGTGACAAGGATTTGATCAGGGCAGCCCTCAAGAAACAAATTGGGAGTGAGAAAATGGAGGACAAAGGAACAATACTGGCTTTTCTGAGAACAGCAGTGGAGTAGTAGAGACGTGGACTAAGTATATGAAGAATCCTTCCTGGGAAAAGGCCACAAAGCAAGGAGGAAAGCTCAAGACGAGGAGAAAGAGCCCTTAGAACACAATACAATACGCAGGGGTCACCTACTCGGCTGCAAACTTGTCCAGCCTTTGGAAGAGCTCATTCTTCACCCTCAGATTCTCTACGATGGCCTCCACCACCAGGTCCGTGCTGTGGACCACAGATGCTGCATCCGTGCTGGTCGAGATGCTGCTCAGGGTCTTCTCCACGAACTCATCGCCGGCCTAATGCAGCAGGAGGGAGAAGAGAGAAGTCACTGGGCTCTGGAAAATGGCATGAGGCTGGCTGCTAAGGCAGAAAGAATGAGGAGGGTTGGAGACACCAACACGCACAGACACAACCTGAACACACCATGAAATTCTGCGAAATCCAACTCCTATGTTTCTGCAGCAATGGCATCTCAATACACTGCTAGACACCAGGGCAAGAGTCTGCTGTGAACAACCCCAGGCACAACTATGAGGGCCCTGGCAGGCAGGGATTTAAGAGCCCTGGGCTAGGAGTTGGCATCAAGGACAGAGTCTGAACCCAGGCAGCCTGCATTTGCCATGTGCCTGGGCACAATTGTCACTGGCCTCTGTTGGTGGTGATTTTTCAAGCTCTTAGTCAACTTTGCTTCAGTTACCAAACTGGTACTGGTTCACAGTACCTAAACTGGCCGATTGTTCTGTTTTTAGAGTACCGATGGAGCCTGCAATTTGTCTTTCCAGAAAAGGATGAAAGCTTACCTCAGCACTATTCTTTAGTTTAGAGGTGGTGCTAACTATACCCCTACTACTCCCCTCTAACAGAAGGCAGACGGGAAAGCCAAACCTAGTGGTCATTCATCAAATAATAATGTCCAAGCATGTACCAGCAACTGGTGTTTCAAATATAAGCTAAATTCAAAGCCAGACATGGTGGTCTATGCCTGTAATCCCAGTACTTGGGAGTCTGAGACAGGAGGATTGCAGGTTCGAAGCCAACTTCAACAACTTAGCAAGGCTCTCAGCAACCTAGTGAGACCTTGTTTCCAAATAAGAAATAAAATCGTGCTGAAGGTGTAGCTTGGAGGTAGAATGCCTCTGTGTTTAATCCCCAGTACCAAAAAAAAAAAAAAAAAAAATTTAAAGTTTAAAAACAGAGTTGTGCAGAGCCGGGCATGGTGGTGCACGCTTGTAATCCCAGCATTCGGGAGGCTGAGACCGGAGGATCTGGGTTCGCGGCCAGCCTCAGCTACCTAGTGAGGCACTTCGCAACTTAGTGAGACTCGGTTTCAAAATAAAGAATAAAAAATAGGGCTGGGGGTATAGCTCGGAGGTAGAATGCCCCTGAGTTCAGTCCCCAGTACCGCAAAAAAAAAAAAAAAAAAAAAAAAAAGAGTTGTGCACAAAGCTCAGAGGTAGAATGTCCCTAGGTTCAATCCCCAGGTCCACCAAAAAAAAAAAAAAAAAGGCTAGATACACCCTCTGCTCTCAAAGTGCTAGCAATAGCATTCTTTCTTTGTTTTTGTTTTCTTCTGTGACTCAAGGAGACACAAACAGACCTCAGTTGGGGCAGAAACAGAGACAGTGCCTCTGTAAAGCAGCCATTTTATTTCAAGATATAATCTGTCCACAGGGCATTACAACAGTTGTTATCATCGAAGGCATCCAAAATCATTGTGGAATAAACAGCTAGAAAAGAGGTGTTTGATAGATTAAATATATAAAGTGAGGTGACAGGCAATTCTAAATTCTCTATTAGCCACATTAAAGTGAAAAGAAATTAACAGATACTACTTACTTTAACATGTAATCAATATAAAAAAATACCAAGATGTTTTATACTTCTTTCCTGTTAAGTCTTTAAAATATGGTGTCTACTTTATACTGAGAGTGTATCTTTATTCAAACCAGCTACCTTTCAAGTGTTCAACAGCCACCTGTGGCTAGTTGCTACTGTATTGGTCTGCACAGAGCTGGACACAGTATGTCAACCAGGCAAGTTGAAATTGACACCTCCCTCATCTACTGATGTCCCTGGCGGAAAAGAGACATCAGGAGACCAGACTTTTTTTTTTTTTTTTTTTTTTGTGGTACTAGGGATTGAACCCAGGGGCATTCTACCTCCGAGTTACAACTCCAGCCCTCTTTTTTATTCTTCATTTTGAAACAGGGTCTCATTAAGTTGCTAAGGGCCTTACTAAGTAGCTGAGGCTGGCTACAAATTTGCAATCCTCCTGTCTCAGCCTCCCAAGTACTGGGATTACAAGCATGGCTACCACACCCTGCTGGAGACCAGACTTCTGAGGAGTTACCAGTCAGGAGCTGAGCAACTTGAGCATAAGGAGTATCTTTTTACACTCAGGCTGTGGTCAGGGCCCCAGCTCAAGGCTGAACTTTGCAGAATAAAAAAGGGGCAAGTACAGGCTATCTGAATTCAGACTTATTGTCACTGATGTCAACCCTCAGCCCAGGGCTCTTATAACCCTGTCTGCCTAGGCCCTTATCATAGCACCCCAATATTTATTCTTTGGATATCATCGATTAGAAGGTAAAATTACCTCTATCTCCAGCCCCTGGCTTTTAAAAGGTGACAAAACATTAGGAAAAACACAAATTGAACCATAGTGAGATACCACTTTACACACAGATGGTTACAACTTAAAAAAAAAAAAAAAAAAAAAAAAAGAAGCTGGACGTGGTGGCGCACGCTTGTAATCCCAGCATTCGGGAGGCTGAGACCGGAGGATCCGGGTTCAAGGCCAGCCTCAGCTACCTAGTGAGGCACTCTGCAACTTAGTGAGACTCGGTTTCAAAATAAAGAACAAAAAATAGGGCTGGGGGTATAGTTCGGAGGTAGAATGCCCCTGAGTTCAATCCCCAGTACCGCAAAAAAAAAAAAAAAAAAAAGGAAAATAACATCTGGTCAGGGTGCAGAGAAACTGGAACCTTCATACACTGCTGGTAGATATAGAAATCAATGCAGTTACTCTGGGATAGTTTCATGGTTCCTCACAAAGCTAGACATGGTTTTACCATACAACCCAGCAATTCTATTTATAGGTACACAGTCAATCCCAGTATCTGTGGGGAGCTGGTTCTAGGACCTATACTATAATCCTCAGATGATCAAGTCCCTTATATAAAATGGTAAGTTATTTGCATATAATCTATATACCTCCTCCCATATACTTTGAATCATCTCTAGATTATTTATAATACCTAATACAATATGTGTGTATAGGGGAGGGGAGTCCTGGGGATTGAACCTAGGATGCTTTACCACTAAGCTACATCCCCAGTCTTTTTATTTTTTTTGTTTTGAAACAGGGTCTTGGTAAGTTATTGAGGATGGCCTGGAACCTGCAATCCTCCTATCTCAGCCTCCCAAGTACTGGAATTACAAATGCACACCACCATGTCCAGCACCTAAAACAATTTAAATGTCATGTAACTGGATTACACTATATTATTCAGGGAATGATGCTCAGTAGAAGCACGCTATATTTTTGAGTACTTTCAATATTCAGTTGGTTAAATCCAGGGATATGAGACTCATGAATATAAAAGCCAAACATATATCCAAAAGAACTGAAAACAAGGACTCCAGCCCTGAACACGGGGACACCTTATGTGTGTTGAAGCATTACAATATCCAAAGGAATAACAATCCAACTTCATTAATAAATAAATGGATAAAGAAAATGCAGTATATACAGAAAATAGAGTATTATTCAGCCATTAAAGGAAGAAACTGTCACAAAAGAAGAAATACAAATGGCCAATAAATACATGAAAAAATGTTCAAATCATTAAGCCACGTGTGATGGTGTGTGCTTATAGTCCTGGTACTTGGAAGGCTGAGAAAGGAGGATCGCAGGTTCGTGGCCAGCCCCAGCTACTTAGTGAGGCCCTCCACAACTTAGCAAGACCCTGTTTCAAAATAAAGAATAAAAAATAGGGCTGAGGGTATAGCTCAGATGTAGAATGACCCTGGGTTTAATCCTCAGTATCCCCTCCCCCCAAAGTTTAACATCATTAGCAATCAGGGAGATGCAAATCAAAACTATACTGAGATTCCATCTAACTGCAATCAGAATAGCAATCATCAAGAAGTTGAAATTGGAACTCTTCTACACTGTTGGTGGGATTGCAACTTAGTCCAGCTGCTATGAAGATCAGTGTGGAGATTTCTCAGAAAACTGGGAATTGATTCACCATATGATCTGGCTATACCACTCCTGAGTATCTTTCCAAAGAGTTGAAACCAGAGAACTACAATAATATATGCATATCCATGTCCATTTTTAAGTATTGTTTTATTTTTATTTTATTTATTTATTTTTGTGGTACTAAGGATGGAACCCTGGAGCCTATACTCCAGGCTACACCCCCAGACCTATTATAGTTTTTATTTGGAAACAGGGTCTCCCTAAGTTGCTGAGAGCCTCATTAAGTTGCTGAGGCTGGCTTCAAACTTGCGATTTTCCTGTTTCAGCCTCCCAAGTACTAGAATTACAGTAGTACACCACCACACCAGGCAAACACAATTCATAATAGCCAAATTGTGGAACCAACCTAGGTGTCCATCAACAGATGAATGGATTACAAAATTATGGGATATATACACACAATGAAATTCTACTCAGCAATAAAGAAGAACAAAACTATGTTATTTGCAAGAAAACAGAAGGACTTGGAAAACATTATGTTACGTGAGATTAACCAGTCACAGAAAGGGAAGGGTCATGTGTATTCTCTAATATATGGAAGCTAGGGAGTAACGGAGATGCCAGAGGGACTCCAGATGGAGGAGAAACCTCAGTGGAGCCAGGGAGATGGTCTAAAGGAAGGGGGAGGGGGAAGACTGAGGTTCATTGAAAGAATTACTACCATCAGCTGTGTCAACAAATGTGACTATATCAATGTCAGCCTCAGAACTCTGTATGGGGAAGAGGGGGAGATGGGGAGGTGGGGGGGGTACCAAGTGCTTTGTGAATGTATGTCACTATCAGCATGATTTACAATATGATGTGAGACTATAATGCACCAATAAAAACATATTAAAAATAAATTTAAAAAAGATCAATTTAATAACTTTATGGAAAAAAAAAGAAATTGTGACACATGCTACAATATAGATGAACCTTGAAAGCTAAACTAGGTAAAAGAAGCCAGACTCAAAAGGACAAAAATTGTACGATTCTACTTAACGAAGTACCTAGAATAATCAAATTCATACAGAAAGTAGACTATAGATTACCAGGGGCTGGAGGACAGAGGGAATGGGAATCACTACTTAATGGATGCAGAATTTCTGGAGTCACTACTTAATGGTTGCAGAATTTCTGTCTATACATGAAATAGAGTTGGCTGGTGGTGCACACCTGTAATCCTAGCTACTTGGGAGGCTGAGGCAAAAGGATTGCAAGTTCAAGGCCAGTATGGACAACTTAGTGAGACCCTGTCTCAAAAAAATAAATAAATAAATAAGAGTTGGAGATATAACTCATTAGTAGAGAGTCCCTAGGTTTAGTCCACAGTACCGCAAAGCATACATAAGTACAAACACATATAAATAAAATAGAAACATGAAACAGATAGTGGAATAATGGTTGCACAAGAATATGAATATAATGAATGCCACTGAGCTGCTTACTTAAAAATGGTTATATATGTATGTATGTTTTACAACAATAAAGACATTTAAAAAAGCAATCAGACACACCACTGTGGATACCTCCAGTAACAAATAACAAATTATCCTATTAGCACTCTTCTCTGTATATGGAGAGAAATTCCATCCAAGCTCCAAGGAAATCAACCTTAAACAAGTTTAACAAGATGACAAAGGAAATAAAAATTCACTTGGGTGACTTGTGCATGAGGTCCAATGAGAGTTAGTGGGCTAGATTCCCCGGCCTCCTAAGAGTTCTTCCAGGCCTTATACCTCTTCTGTTCTAGGAAAGCAAGAATGATTTGTCCTAGATTTCCCTCCCTTTAGTTCATCAGATGATTGCTAAGCAACCAAAAGTTTCTATCTAAGCCAAGCATGGTTGCACGCACCTGTAATCACAGAACTTGGGAGTCTGAGGCAGGAGAATTGCATGTTTGAGACCAGCCTCAGCAATATAGCAAGACCCTCTTTCAAAACAAAAATAAAAGGGGTGGAGTATAGCTTGGAGCTAGAATGCCCCTGGGTTCAAGCCTCAGCAACACACACACACACACACACACACAGTCTCTTTCTCACTCTCTCTCTCTCTCTTTCTAAATACAATGTCTGTATAACATTCTGTTATCACATTCTATTTTTACCTTACAAAAAATGCACTATCCTGTTTCTTCCTCTTCTTTCCTTTTGTAAAATTAGTGTTCCTCAGTCCCAAATTCTCAGTGTCCTAGAATGAATTTATTGCCAGAAGATACTTTCTCAACCTCAAATCCTTTCCAAAAACAACAAGGCTATTTATTTCTCCTGTTTTCTTATCAGCACCTCCTGAATGTGTAGTGACTATGTTATTTATTATATTGGTGTGAAGTCAGGGGGAAATGAGTTCTCCACAAACTTATAAAAATAAAATAATAATAAAAGCTAAGGCTAAGAATTCCTCACAAATGTGAAGTGGTCAGAAGACTGGTCTTCAGGCCATCAGTAACAAGAAATTACCTTGGGGTTTTCTGCAAACTTCTTCTTTGACATTTTCTTAAGGCTTCCCTCAATTCCCTTTTTGGATTTTGCCAGGATGTCCTCTGATTGGTCCACCAACACGACTGTGTGGCCAGTTGCTGCAGCAACCTAGAGCAAAAAAGAAAACAAAAATTTATTTTTAAAAGAAAGTATACATTTAAAAAAAGAAGAAGAAATGGTCCATATTCCACATGAATTCTACCACCATTCCATTCAACATAGTGAATGAACGTAAGTCAGCATTAACTAAACACATACTTCTTGCCAGATGCTGTTCTAAAACCTTTACATAGAATACAACAAATTCTCAAAACATTCTCACAAGATGAAGAAGAGAGTCTCACAGTGACACAACAGGTAGAGAGGAGCTAGGATCAGAACAAAGTCCTGGAGGCCACGCGTGGCCCCCTTCCCTGTAGGGACTCCGACCCTGCACTGCCCAATATAGCAGTCACTCCCACATGTGGCCATTTAAACAAAGTGAAATTAATGAAATTAAAATCTCAGTTCCTTGTCACACTTAGCAATATTTAGAGTGCTTTCCAGCCACCAGTCCTTTTTCCTCAGAGCTGGTGCACCTGTGCAGTGTAACCCTTAGGACTTTCTATTCTGCATTCCTTAAATCAGAAGGAGGTAAGACTTTAAACTCTAATAATGTAACAAAAAGATCTTGCCCCAATAGCTATTTAATAGTAAGACTCCCATGAAAGTCAAGTTTTTTGACAATAGACCAGTTTAGGACAGGCAATCCCCTCCTTTTACCACACCACTCTGGCTAGGAGAGGATCCTAAAATACAGGTATATTTGTGAAGCTGCTCCAAGTTCACAAACAACCCACTTGGTTTCACCATAGTTGGACACAAGTCAACCCATATTTCATCACAGTCTGTCAATAGCTTTAGCAAGGACCACAGCAGAATAGAGAATATGGCTAAAAATAGGCCATCAGGTCATCTTAGAAACAAGCATTAAAGAATAAAAAAGTAGGGCTGGGGTGTGCCACCACGCCCAGCTTTTAAGATAGGTTTTAAATACAAGTTAATTATAGGTGTACCTATGGTCTCACCCACACAGCTGGTTACACGTCTGTGCCTGTGGGGCCCGTGGGCAGCATCAGTACCCCCAATGCCTGACAGCATGCCTGGGAAAACCTGGACAGGACTGAAGTCCGACAACCAGAGCAGGGCAATGAGGGCAGAAGGAAAGTTGTCTTGCTAGAGGGACAGAAGCAAACAACAAACCCAGCCGTCAGCAGAAACACTCAGCATGCTGTAGCCAGGCAGCACAAAGTAAAACCAGGTTCCCAAAGCAGAAAGCCCATCAATCCAGTCCAAGGGTTCTCCCTAAGTGACAACAAGACCTAAGCTCAATGAGCCAACAACACAAATTGTCCAACACAAATCTAAACCTCCAAGCCAGAGCAAATTTAAAAATTGTATAGAAAAGGTCTGATGCAGCAGGTTGGAGCCCCATTCCCGTAAGAAGCCTGTTCACAAGGGTGGCCTTGGCTGGCATCTGGAACTTAGATTTGAGGAGGGTTCCCACCACTCTCACAAGTATGACTCCCTGTGCCTAAACTGTGCAAATGATGCAGCTGCTTTCCTTCTGAGTGTGGAATTTGGGGATATGCCAAGAAGAGGGCACCTACATGATATCCCCAATTAAAAAAAAAAAAACTGAACACTGAGTCGTCAGTTAGCTCCTCTGATGGACATTTTATAATCGCTGTCATAGCACTGTGCATGTCCTGTGTGACTGCACTGGGAGAGGACCTTGGAACCCCCCACCTGATCTCCTCTGGACTTGTCTTGGTCCATTTTGCCTTTGGCTGGTTTTGTTTTGTATCCTGCTGCAGGAGTGAATTACCATCATGAGTATGACTACATGCTGGGTCCTGTAACCTTCCTTCTAGTGAACTGCCAGACCTGGTATGGGTGGGAGATGGTGCAGAACCCCAAAACAGAAACTAAAGAAACAAATCTCAAACTCTGTTTGAAATGGGTGAAGAAACTGAACTGCTTTTGACAGGAGGAAATGAGAAGCCATGGTGGACAGGTCTCGGGGCTTTCTGTTTTGTTCTGGCTCCTTTGTTTGGCTCCCCCTTGGTACCACTGGCATTGACACAATTTCATTGCTCCTCTTGACCTCTGTCCTAGGTCATTCCTTGAGTTGGCCAAACAGCATTCCTTAGATTCCTACTCTCCTAAATCCCAATCTACTTTCTCCCACTTCACCCCCAGCAGGCATAGCTCAGGCTTTTTCAGCTTGTCAAGGAAGTGAGGAAGACTCCATTACATTGACTGTAAGACAGTGCTAAAGCTAAAAGGGAAAGAGATAAAGAAAGACAATGGGGAAAGAGTCCTCCTATGGAGTTTATAGTTTTACTGAGAACAAACAAACCCAATGATACAAAGCGTCACAGATGGGATGACACATAAAATAAAAGCACGTGGTGAGGCACCCCATCAGCCAGCAGATCTCAGCAGGATGGACAGGAGGGGCATCCTAAGGAATGACTGTAAAGAAATGGGCTGCAGCAGACCAGACAGGTGGTATTTCTAGAAAGCTACTTTCCTGAGTTACTATAACCACACTTGACTTTGACCATCGCTGGACATTTTTGGTTATGATGTAGATAAGCCGTAATGTTAGCCTCATAATTATTTTTTAAACATGTAAACCGAATCAACTAGAGAGAGGAAATACCCTTAAGTAATCAAAACGAAAGAAACATGCACATTTATAAAAACACTAAAATTCAACCAGAAAAAATACGGCCAGAAAGCATTTTCAGCTTAAATGTTGACCTTCTGCTCCTATTCCAAGCCCCCTGATAAACCCACCCACCACCACGGCACACAGGAGACACTGGGCCTCTGTCTCTCTTGATCCTGGCATCTGCATGAGCACACCACAGACAACACATATGTGTAGATGGGTCAAAACAGTTTTACATTAGGCTCTCCGAGCAGCAATCCAGGAGAGCAAAGTGCATGTGCCACATGATCCTGTCAGTAACTAAGTGTGTGAAAGGTCTGCTTGTTTTCCTATCTCATTTCCAACAGATAAGCTCTACAGACACAAGGTCAGCAACTTCTTGAGGGTACATCATGTCACACTCATCTTTGCAAACCTCAGTGCCTGGCCCACTGGAGCACACAATGCACCAACAACACACAGGCCAACACCTGGAACATAAAGATGCTTAATAAAACAGCCACAAGATTATGGGTCCAATGCTCTTTGCTTTTTGCTCCTCCATATGGGCTTGGTATCTCTCTTGCTGGTGAGTACAGTCTAAAAGAGCTACCACAGAGATGGACTCAGGATACAGGAGTCTGGTCCTTGCCCCCATGTAACCCATGAAAGCTGCATGACTCTTATTCCGGATTGGCTTCGCAAACTGAGGCAACCTTAAGCACTGCTAGGCAACCACAGGCCACCTGAAGGACAGTTTGTTTCTTTCTGAATTATTAATACACTTGCCCTCTTTCTCCTATGAGATCTAACAGTAGCAAGTCTCTCCATCTACCCTCAATTAACAGAAAAAAAGCACATAAATGCAACAGAAACAAGAGGGACTGTGTACTGAAAATCTACTAAGTGCCAGGCTCAAATTTCATTTTCCCAAGACTATTTCTGACTGGTCCAACAACCTTGTTGAAGTAGACATCCTTTTTTGCAAATGGAGAAATAGGATTAGAGAGGTTGAGTCACTTGCCCAAGATCACTCAATTGTTAAGCCACAAAGCCAGGATTCAAATTCTGAGACTACTTGGCTCCAGAACTTCTAAAACCTAATTAGAGGGATACAGGAATACTGCCTTATTTGCTGAAACAACCAGCATTCAGAATACAGTAATAATGAAATACTGTTTCACAGAAATTTCATGCTACTTATTTTTTTTGGAGGGGGGGGTAATTCTCTTTCCCAATGCCTTATTTGTAACTACTATGAACCTGGTGACAATATCATTAAAAAGTTTTCTCAAGAGCTGGGCGTGGTGGCACATGCCTATAACCCCACTACTTGGGAGGCTGACAGGTTTGAGACCAGTCTCAGCAACTCAGCAAGACTGTTTCAACATAAAAAATAATGACTAAAAAAAAAAAAAAAGTTGTCCTAGGTAAGAATAATTACATTTCAGTTCTTCCCTAAACTGATATTGTTAACACACCTTAACAGTCTCTCTGAAACCAGCATTACCATTCCGTTTTATAAATAAAGAAAACTGAGGCTAGGTTAAAAAAAAACACACATCTAAAGTCCCATGGCTAATGAGCAATACAGTAACTTACATATACCATCAATAATCATCTTTTGGCTTCAATCAAATTATATTTAACGGTAAGGTGTACTCAAAGGTAGAATGCCTCTGGATTCAATCCCCAGTACTACACACACAAAAAAAATTATATTCAATGGTAATAGTAAAAATTACTTGACAGACCAGAACACCTATCCAGAAAAACAACAGTTCTTGTGTAGAGTTAGAAACTCAAAAGCAATACAAAACAGGACACCCTAAATATCCTTTGGCTCTAAGACAGGGGGTCTCCAAATGTAAATCCTAGAAAAATAGCATCACCACTACCTGGGGGCTTATTAGAAATGTAAACTCTCATATGGGTGTGGTGATACATGTCTATAATGCTTTGTAATCCCAGTACTTGGGGAGGCTGAGACAGAAGGATCTGCAGGCTGAAGGCTAGCATCAGCCCCCGGCAACTTAACAATATCCTGTTTCAAAATAAAAAGGGTTGGAGATAGCCAGGCATAGTGGTGCATACCTGTAACCCCAATACTGGGATAGAAGGATCACAGGTTCAAAGCCAGCCTCAGTAAATTAGCAAGACATTCAGCAATTTAGGGAGACTCTGTTTCAAAATAAATAATAAAATAGGATTGAGGGTGTAGTTCAGAGGTAGAATGCACCTAGGTTCAATCAGTGCCAAAACAAAAAGAACTGTAAACTCTTAGACTCCAGACCCAGCGAGCTGTGGTTCAATAAGTCTTCTGATTCAGGATTGAGAACCCTGGCTCTAAGATCTACCCTCCGATCTGGCTGCAGAGTTGAATCAGATGGGAAGCATTTAAAATGCTGGAGATCCTGTTTCAAAATAAAAGAATAAAATAGGGCTGGGTGTAGAGCTCAGAGGTAGAATACTCCTGGGTTCCATCTCCAGTACCAAAAAATAAAATGAAATAAAATGCCCACACTCCAAGACCGACTTACAGATATTCTCATTCATTTAGTCGGGGGTGACACCTAGACAATGATATTTTTAAAAACACTCCCAGATGATTTTATTGCACAGTCACTCTACTGGGCAGTACAGTATCCTGTTAGTCTAGATCCCTATTCCTCTACTCATACCACTGTTGCCAACTATTTCCTTAAACCACCAAGAGGCCAGTAAATCTCTGTCTAACCAGTACAGTTCCAATATCTTCCTGCTGCTGTCTGTCCATAAAAAAGTTCCTGACATCCATCATCTTGAAGATACTGTCTAGAATTCTATCTTCCCCAAACTGCCACCCAAAAAAGGTCAGATTCTACCAAGCCACTTTCTGCCTGGGACTCTTGAACATCAGGATCCTTCTCTACCTCCCCTAAAAAGAATGTGCTTCTTAATTCTCTCGTTGAAGGTCAGGCCCCTGTACTGGTTGCTTCTTAAGTTATGTTCCAGTCCCTTCTCCCGAAGTGGCTCTCTCTAGCCTTGACTTCTGGCCACATTTGCATCTACCATGCCTCTTACCTATCCTTGCTTGCATATCTGCTCCTGGCTACCCTCCTTCTCCCTTGAGCGAAGGACCTCCCTTTTCCTTTTCTTCTTCACAGGCCACGGTGCTAGGGCAAAGCCTGAACCTCCAAGAGAAGAAATTCCTTGAAAGACTCCAAGGCCAAGGGAAACCAGAGTCCATGGACATTTGTCAAACTTGGTGATAGCTCCCACTTAAGAGTGCCTTCCGTGTATCAGATAGCAGGTCTCTCTAATCCCATTTAATTTTTTTACAATGTATTTATATATCATTAACATATTATGGGCATTTTTCCATGTCATAAAATATCCTTTGCAAGTAAATTACTAAAGATGAATCACCTATTCTTTTTAAGTTTTGTTGTCCCCCTCAGTGTTTGTGTTGTTAAAAACAACATGTATTTGCATACTTTAAGGAAATCTTAAGTTATATCATGATATTTCCTTAGAACAATTTCCATAAATGAAATTATTGGATAAAAAAATGGGTGTGTTGAAAACCTTGATATATGCAAGCTAAAGTAAATACACAGACTCTTATTTTAGTAGAAAGACACTTTTTTTTTTTTCCTCCTATGCTATTATTCCTGAGGATAGATTCAACACACGTACTTTTACACTTCAGGTAATCCATTTAATTTTATTTAATCAATTCTCTAAGTTCAAATGCCAATTTTAATGAAGTGTCCTTTGCAGTTTTATAATTTGTTCTCTTGAAAATGAGATAGCTATCATATTAAAATCTGAAATGAAGCCGGGCGTGGTGGCTCACGCTTGTAATCCCAGCATTCGGGAGGCTGAAACCGGAGGATCCGGGTTCCCGGCCAGCCTCAGCTATTTAGTGAGGCACTCCGCAACTTAGTGAGACCCTGTTTCAAAATAAAGAATAAAAAATAGGGCTGGGGGTGTAGCTCGGAGGTAGAATGCCCCTGAGTTCAATCCCTAGTACTGCAAAAAATAAAAAATAAAATAAAATAAAATAAAAAAAAATCTGAAATGAGCATCTGACTGTTTTAGATGTTTGGACTAGAAAATCCATAATACACTACCATTGTGCCTATGGCAAAATGTCCTCAGAGGAGGCACAGGGACTTCACTTGACACAAACAATACTGTGAATATAAATGTACATAGAGTGTTGTATGTAGGGCAGATATCAGTGACAAAAAAAATTCACATCACCCATAATATGCTTATATTAATGTTAGTATCACTAATATAAGGAAAACACAAATTTAAATTTTTCTTAAAGAGCCAGGTGTGCTGGTGCACGCTTGTAATCTCAGTACTTGGGAGGCTGAGACTGGAGGATTGCAGGTTCGCGGCCAGCCTCAGCTACTTAGTGAGGCCCTCCACAACTTAGTGAGACCCTGTTTCAAAATAAAGAATAAAAAATAGGGCTGGGGGTGTAGCTCGGAGGTAGAATGCCCCTGGGTTCAATCCCTGAAACTGTTAAAAAAAAAAAATTTTTTTTTCTAGAATTCTTGGATCCCCAAAATAAGCTTGAAGACCCTAGTTTGGAAAACAGTTTGATCTCACCTAAACTTTCTGATAAACATGAGATCAAAGGTTAGGAAAGAAGATGTGTCTGGTGAGTTACAGCACCAAACAAACATTCAGAGTGAACACAGTATGAGCACTTGGTTCAATACTCCTCTTTCTAGACTCTGCAACACCTTGAACTTCACAGGATTAATACTTCTTCAGCAACAGCCTCCTGACTGGGCTTCCCACCTCCAAGCTCAAAGCTCCCAAGCCTCAACAGAGATTTGTTTCATCTTCTGAAAGTGCAACTCCAACACTATCTCCACAGGCTCAGGGTCTTTCCTCCATCACACACCCAGGTCTTGAAATACAAAACTCACAATTTCTAAGGCTGTCCTATTCAAGTTTTTCAGCTGCCTTTTGACCCTAAAATTTCTCTTCCATCTAACTTCTCTTCCTTCACCTTTCTTGTAAGGAGACCAACCTCTTTCCTATGATAGATATGGTAGTTCATGGTCATGGGTGCCAGCTACTTCTCTTGAATGAAATTCCAAGACCCTCATGTAATGTAAGATTTCATTCACAGCTTTTAATTACATGTTGCTTTAAAGCTAAAACAGAAAAAGAAATGCTGTTTTCTTGGCAGCGAAGCAACTGCAGTGGAAGTATACAAACAATCTGGATAGTGGGGAAGAAGCTGAAAAGTTTGGGTAAAAACTCCAGTGGTTATTAGAAAATGTTTTCCAGCAAATGATCAAAGGTCAGAGACAAAATCTTGACTTCTCAGAAGTTAAGTGCTTTTGAACTCCTGCCCCCACACCTGTGCATCTGCAAATGGACCAGAACTACTAGTCAGCAGACCACACAGGGTACCTCACCACATTCATTCCTTCACCGTCTGCTATGCTGACTCAACACTTGACTGGTACCTGGCTCCAGGCCCTGGAAAAAAAATGGTGAATCAAACAAATACCATGCTCTCAGAAAGCTTTCACTTCTCATCAATTACCCCATTTGATCCTCAGTCACTGGGGAAGGCCTGTTAATGCTCACCCTAACTATAAGCAAACTGAAATATGTGACTGGGACTTGAAGCTGGAGCAACCTGCTCACATGCTGGTCTTCTCCCTATGAGGCACGGCTGGGTCTGAGGGCAACAGTCTGAAAAAACACTGAGCTGAGGAGGGTCAGACTCTCACTGTGTCCCAACTGGGAGCTGGAAAATATTCCTTAAACTTTGCCACCGCTGTCTCTTCATCTGCAAAACTGGAGCAATAGGATCAAGGATTAAGTGAGTTAATACAAATTAAACACCTGCAATGGCACCTGGCACATCATGATAGCTTATTATTTGTATTCCAGAATTCTCCTTCCTTCTTTTGCAAGGCCTATTACTGGACTGAGGTACAGCCACTTAAGGTAAACTACAGTTGACCCTTGGACAACGTGGCTTCAAACTGGGCAGTCCACTCATAAAAGGATTTCTTTTTGGAAATTTACAACCATTTGAAAAAGCTTGCAGTGGCTGGGCATGGTGGCGCGTGCTTGTAATCCCAGTTGGGAGGCTGAGACAGGAGGACTGCAGGTTCGAGGACAGCCTCAGCAAGTAGTGAGACTCTTGTTAATCTAGCGAGATCCTGTTTCCTAGTAAGAAATAAAATTGGGAGGTGTAGCTCGAAGGTAGAATGCCTCTGAGTTCAATCCCCAATACCAAAAAAAAAAAAAAAAAAAGTAAAAAAGAAAAAAGAAAAAGCTTGAAGTGGATCTTTATAGCCTAGAAATAGTGAAGAGAAAAAAAAAAACCTAAAAGTTAGGCATGTCATTAATGCATAAAATGTGTACAACATCTATTAACATAAAATATAAACAAACTTATTTATAAGAGGTTAAGAAGCCAGGTGTGGTGGCACACGCTTGTAATCCCAGTACTTGGGAGGCTGAGACCACAGGATCCGGGTTCTCAGCCAGCCTCAGCTACTTAGTGAGGCCTTCTGCAACTCAGTGAGACCCTGTTTCAAAATAAAGAATAAAAAATAGGGCTGGAGTCAGGCGTGGCAATGAGACAGGAGGATCCAGGTTCACAGCCAGCCTCAGTTACTTAGTGAGGCTCTCTGCAACTTAATGAGACCCTGTTTCAAAATAAAGAATAAAGAATAGGGCTGGGTGTGTGGCTCGGAGGTTGAATGCCCCTGGGTTCAGTCCCCAGTACCACACACACACACACACAAAAAATAATAATAGGGCTTGGAGATGTAGCTCAGAGGTAGAATGCTCCTGGGTAAACACAAACCACGCATGACACCATTTGCAGTTGAGAAAAATGTAAACAGAGATGCAGTATTAAATAATAACTGCATAAAATTGTAGTACACACTATGCAACCCTAATGCCTTCATACCATCCTGTGGCTACTGCACCAGGGCCTGTAAGCCACATTTTTTCATGGATCAACAGTATTTTATTTTGCTTTTTTATCTCATATCTCTGATTTCAAGACCTGTTCCCCTTCCAGTTTTCATTTTTAGGTTTTCCCTCTTGTGTCTTTCCATTTTTATGGAAAGACAGGCTGGAATTTCACTCTATTTGAAAAGGAAGGAAGAAAAAAGGAGTGGGTGGCTTCTTTAACCACCTGAGCTGGCTTTGGCCTTAGCACCAAAGTCCTTCCATTAGTGAGCCATAGTGGTATGTGGAGGAACAAGTATGCTCTGAATGTGTCCCCTCCAAAGTCGGGTATTGTCCAATGTGGTAGAGTAAGAGGTGGGACTTGAAGAGATGAACAGGCCATGAAGGCCCCTCCCTTGTGAATGGGATTAGGTGCCCTTATAAAAGAGCATGGCATAAAGATGAACAAAATCATGTAACTTGCAGGGAAATGGATGGAACTGGAAAACATTATGCTAAGTGAGATTAGTCAGTCACAAAAAGTAAAAAATCGTATGCTCTCCCTAATATGCAGAAGTTAGGGAGAAAGTGGGACATAAGAGGGACTCTAGACGAAGAAGGAGAAACCTCAGATGAGCAAAGAAGGTGACTTAACTAAAGGTGATGGGGGGGGAGACACCCTAATGCATGTGATGTACTTTCACAAACATATCAAAGTCAATCACTAAACTGAAGGGAGGGAGTGGGGTGGGAACTGGGGAAGGGTTAAATGAGAAATGTGTGCATGTATGCCTTTACCAGCTTGTACCTAACAAAGATGTATGATTACAATGCACCAATAAAAAAAAAAGAAGAAAAAAGAGCAGGGCAGAGATTGGTCTAGCTTGCTCTTCTACTCTTCTGCCATGTAAGAACACAACATTCCTCCCTGTTGGAGGACGCAGCAAGAAGGCCCTCATAAGATACTGAACACCAGCACCTTGATCGCGGGCCTCCCAGCCTCCAGAACTGTGAGAAAATAAATTTCTATTCTTTATAAATTACCTGTTAGTTATTGTCACAGCAGCACAAAACAGACTAAGACAGTGACTTAACCATTTACTGTGTGATTGTGCAAATTATTCAGCCTCTCTGATTTGTAATAAGAGTCAACAAAGGGATCCATCTCATAGGACTGTTGTGAAAATTAAAGAAGTCAATGCTTTCAAGCTAGGGATGTGGAGCTCAGTGCTAAAGCATGTGCACAGCCCTGGGTTCAACTGGAGGAGGTAAAGGAGGAAGAAAAATTAATGTGTTTAAAATGCTGAAATCGAGCTGGGCGTGGTGGCGCACGCTTGTAATCCCAGCATTTGGGAGGCTGAGACCGGAGGATCCGGGTTCAAGGCCAGCCTCAGCTACCTAGTGAGGCACTCCACAACTTAGTGAGACTCGGTTTCAAAATAAAGAATAAAAAATAGGGCTGGGGGTGTAGCTTGGAGGTAGAATGCCCCTGAGTTCAATCCCCAGTACCGCAAAAATAAATAAATAAATAAAATAAAATGCTGAAATCGATGCTGGGCACATGGAAGGTGAACTAAGTTGGTCAGCTACTCATCTAGTCACTACATTTGGCACTTCCACTACCTCCTAAGCCGTTCCATTCCATTTCTTTTTTTTTTTTTTTTTTTTTTTTTCAGTACTGGGAATTGAACCTAGGAACATTCTAACCTCCGAGCTACACCACCAGCCCTTTTATTCTTTATTTTGAAACCGGGTCTCACTAAGTTGCGGAGGGCCTCACTTTAAGTAGCTGAGGCTGGCCGCGAACCCAGATCCTGTGGTCTCAGTCTCCCAAGTACTGGGATTACAAGCATGAGCCACCATGCCTGGCACCATTCCATTTCTTAACCCTAATAATATGACTTCTGTCTCAGTCTGTTTGTGCCACTGTAACAAAATAGCACAGACTATGTTCTTTATAAGCAATAGAATGTTATTTCTCAATTCTGGAGGCTGGAAATCCAAGATCAAGGTGCCAGCAGGTTTACTCTCTGGAGAGGGCTGCTCTCTGTCCAGGATGGGGTTTTGCTGATGTGTCCCCAGAGAGGAACACCACTGTGTCTTCACACAGTGAAAGGGATAGAAGGGACAAACTTGCCTCTCAAGCCCTTTTATAAGGCACTAATCTGTTCAGGAAGGTAGGGCCCTAATTGCCTAACCACCTCCTAAAGGCCTAGCCTCTTAATACTGTTGCAGTTGAAAGTAAGTTTTAATATGATTTTTGGAGGGAACACAAACATTCAAGCAGTACCACTGTTATATGAAATTACAGATAAACTATCAATAGCCACTATAGTTTGAATATGGTTTGTTCCCAACCAAGCTCATGTTGAGCCTTGGTCTCCAATGCCATAGTACTGGTATTGGGAGGTGGGGACTACTGGAAGGAGGCTAGGTTATGGGGGCAGAGCAGACATGAATGGATTGATGCCCTTGTCACAGGAATGGGTTAACTCACAGGAGAGGGGGTTGTTATAAAGCAAATCTGCCATCTTTGGTTTTCTCTTGCTTCCCTTCTGCATGAGCCAGTTGCCCTTCTTTCTGCCATAAGTTGCAGCAGCTTTAGGCGCTTACCAGATGTGGCTGCTCAATCTTGGACATTCCATCCTCCAGAACTGTTGAGCTAAACAAACCTCTTTTCCTCATAAATTATTCAGTCTCATGTTATAGCCACGGAAAACAAACTAAGACAAAGGCCTTCTAATAGCTAAAGTCAATGTCTATTCTTTGGTATCATCTTTCACTTCCACACACCGCCAACTATGGTTTCCACTTTGAAATTCCACGATTTTTTTTTAATCTCTATTCCTTTTAACTATATGAATTAATTTTCCCTGATCTTCTCAGCTACTAAATAAAGATATCTTTCAAGGTTCTGCTTCAATATTCATTTTTTATGACTTTATATCCTTCCTTCAGAAATCTCAATCATTCCCATAATTCCAACTGTACCTAAAACCAACAGTCATCATCTTGGCCCTAAAACCAATTCTCCTCGACCTTCATTAATAGCATCATTATTCTATATATTAAAATTTGCTGCACTACACTTTTTCTTTAATCCTAACCTTTAATTATGGCCCAAGAGTTCTTATTATGCAAAGCCCATTTCAAATGCTAACCATTCCACAAAGCCTTTTACTAAATGAAATATCTTCTGTTTTGAAACTTTAGGGCAAGATTTCTTACTGCTCCTCAATAATAAAAAGCCTTCCAACAAAGAAAAGCCCAGGGATCAGATGGATTCTCAGATGAATTCTACCAGACCTTTAAGGAGGAACTAATGCCAATGCTCCTTAAATTATTCTATGAAACAGAAAGGGGAGAAACACTCCCAAATTCATTCTATGAAGCTAGTGTTACCCTGATATCAAAAACAGATAAGGACACATTAAGAAAAAAAACTACACCGGGCGAGGTGGCGCAAGCTTGTAATCCCAGCATTTGGGAGGCTGAGACCGGAGGATCTGGGCTCACGGCCAGCCTCAGCTACTTAGTGAGGCACTCTGCAACTTAGTGAGACTCGGTTTCAAAATAAAGAATAAAAAATAGGGCTGGGGGTGTAGCTCGGAGGTAGAATGCCCCTGAGTTCAATCCCCAGTACCGCAAAAAAAAAAAAAAAAAAAAAAGAAGAAAAAAAACTACAGTCCAATATCTCTGATGAACATAGATACAAAAATCCTCAATAAAATGTTAGCAATTTGTATTTGTGTGTGTGTGTGTGAAAGAGAGAGAGAGAGAGAGAGAGAGAGAGAGAGAGAGAAATTGAGAGGGAGCTGAACTCAGGGGCATTGTACCTCTGAGCTACACTCCCAGACCTCCTCTTTGTTATTTGTTTAGAAATAGGGTCTTGTTATGTTTTGTTATGTTGCTGGGAGTTTTGCTATGTTGCTAAGATTGTCCTTGAATCTGTAATTCTTTGTCTCAGTCTTCCAAGTACCAGGATTACAGGTGTGCTACCATGCCCAGATAGCAATTTGTATTTAAAAATCCATCAATGAAACGACAATGCACCAATAAAAGTATATTAACAAAAAAACCATCAACAAAAAAGACATCAAGATTAAGTTGGTTTCATTCCAGGGACACAAGGATAGTTCAACATACATAATCAATAAATATAGTTCATCACCTAAGTACAATTAAGGACAAAAATCACATGATTATTTCAGCATCCATCCATCCATTTCACTAAACAAATGACATGCAGAAGGAAATTACTTCAACAACATAAAGGCAATATACAACAAACCCAAAGCCAACATTGTACTGAACGTAGAAAAACTAAAAGAATTTCTTCTAAAATCAGGAAGAAGACAAGGATGCCTACTCTAGCATTCCTATTCAATATAGTACTTGAAATTTTATCCCGAAAAATTAGGCATAAGAAATAAAAGGGATACAACTAGAAAAGGAAGCAGTTATTATCACTGTTTGCAGATGGTATGATCCTATACTTAGAAGATCCCCCCCCAAAACCACCAGAGACTTCTAGAGCTACTAAACTAATTCAGCAAAGGATATAAAATCAATATACAAGTCGGGTGTGGTGGTACATGCCTGTAATCTCAATACTTGGGAGGCTGAGGTATTGCAGGTTCAATACCAAGCTTAGCAACTTAGTAAGAATCTCAGAAATCTCTTGAGACTCTGTTTCAAAACAAAAAATAAAAAAGGGCTAGGGGTATAGCTTGGAGGTAGAATGTCTCTGGATTTCATTCCCTGTAAAATACACACACACACACATATGCATGCACACACACACACACACACACACACACACACCAATAAATAAAAATCAGTAACTCTTCTATATACCAATAATGAATTTACTGAAAAAGAAATAAGGAAAACAATTCCATCCACAATAGTCTAAAATAAAACAAAAAACCTAGGAATAAATCTGATCAAGGAGGTGAAAGAGCTCCTTGAAATGAAAAGTATGAACACAATAAAAACTGAACACAAGAATGAAACTGAAGAAGACACTAGAAGATGGGAAGACCTCCCATGTTTTTGAATAGGCATAATTAATATTGTTTAAATGGCTATATTATCAAGAAATCTATAGATTCTATATAATCCCCATCAAAATACCAATATATTCATCAAAGAACTAGAAACACAAGCCCTAAAATTCATATGGAAGAATAAAAGACCCAGAATAGCCAATTCTGAGTCAACCTCAGCTACCTAGTGAGGCCCTCTGCAACTTAGTGAGATCCTGTTTCAAAATAAAGAATAAAAAATAGGGCTGTGGGTACAGCTTGGAGGTAGAAGGCCCCTGGGTTCAATCCTCAGTACTGCAAAATATAGAAAATAAATAAACAACAAAAAACAGGGGCTAGGGATGTATTTCAGAAGTAGAACACCCCTGGGGTTCAACACCCAGTAACAAAAAAAAAGTTAGGAAGGTAAATTCTGTGCTATGTGTATTTCACCATAATTTTAAAAGGTAATGAAGAAAACAACAACAACAAAAAACCCTTCTAATCCAACATAATACCTTCTTTTTAGTGGAGAAACAGAAACTAAAGCAGAAAAATTAGGCATTGGAGTAGTCTATCTAAACTGTAATTCTGTGGAAGATACTTCTGTCTGTCACTCCATCAACTCTTAATGGCTCCCCATGGCTACCACAAAAATCTTAAATTCTACACAGGCATGCGAGGTCCTGCAGGATCAGGCCTCATCTCCATTTCAGACACACCGCGCACTGCTGCCTGCCTGCTCCACGGCACTCCAATACCACAGCCTACAGTATACTGCATCTGCTACTCCTCTCACCTCCTTCACTTGGCCATGCCTCCTTCCCAACCTCATCTCATAAACTAAGCCTGAGTGTCACTTCCATATTCTAAGCCCACCCATCACGATGTTCTCAGCCCAGGTGAGGTGTCCCCCTATAGTGGTGTAATATCCCTGCATACATTTACCACTACATCCACCATGCTACATTATAACCATCTGTTCTCCTCTGCAACAGGTTCCAGGCTAAATATTCATGTCTGTGTGCTGAGTATGAGATTTTGGCTGGCTCTGGCAGGTCCTCAGGGAATATTAAATGAACAAATAGATCTTTCTTTAAATGAACAAAAGATCTGATGGCTTTTCCCATTGGTGTAACTGAGGGTCTCTCCTGATAATGTGAGGATACTTGCCATTAGTGAGGGCAAATTTCATGTGTCTTGGATGCAAGGAAACCTATAGCACTTAAGCTTCTTGAATTAGATAACAATACCACCCAAATTACTGTTAACTTTCTGGGAAGAAGATATCTAGTAATGGGAGAGTAATGCTATAGATATGTTATTATTACAATAAATGAAGAGGACTCTTCCTGGCTCTTGAACTTGATGACCATAATTTAAATCAACCCATTGAGAACTCTTGTCTTGTATTACAGTAACCTACACACTATAAGACTTTGAGGACAAAATCTGCAATGGAAAAAAGTTACTTGAAGGCCGTATCCTCAGCTCCATGACTTTTCCAGGTTTGCTGTAAGGCAAGTTCAGCCAGAGAGGGAATATTTTTAGACAAGGGTGCTTCAGAGCTATAAAAATAGGCTGAGAAGATAGCACTTGCCAATACCCCCGTCACCCTCTGCCAGCCCTGTCCTCTGGCCACAGAACCAAGCAAGCATGGCAAGCAGAAGCAAGATAGTTTTTGCAAACTTATCACCAGATTTAAAGTGGTTTCTCTGAAGCATAACTTGAGTGGCAAATACTTGAGGGGTAAAAATTAGTGATCCAGTGACTGGTCTCCCTTCTACCTCCTCCCCCACCCCCAACACAGCTCCACAGAAACAAAAAGGCTGGTTTATCAGTATCACGTTCTTTCCATAAAGTCTGGAAGTTGTGAGAACTATGTATCACACCTGAATTCTAATTTGCTCCCAATTCCCAGAGTGTAGTACCCTAGTGGCTGCCCCCCAGGCTGACTGTGCACCAGACTGCTCTCCCTTCACAGTGAGATCTGCCCTTCTCAGTTCCCCTAGTTTGATCCAAAAAGGACAAAGGAAGCCGGGCATGGTGGCACATGTTTGTAATCCCAATACTTGGGAGGCTGAGACCAGAGGATCCAGGTTCGTGGTCAGCCTCAGCTACTTGGTGAGGTGTTTCGCAACTTAGTGAGACCCTGTTTCAAAATAAAGAATAAAAAATAGGACTGGGGGTGTAGCTAGGAGGTAGAATACCCCTGAGTTCAATCCCTAGTACCACAAAAAAAAAAGGACAAAGGGTCCTAAAAATCAGTTGAATCTGGTCATAAATCAGGGCCAGCAATTATGAGTTTATGATTATCTCTGGTTGGGCAATACACTTAACTCTGCCATCAGCACATGCTGTCCTCACTAACTTCAACCATCAGGAGAAGTCCACGGTTGAGGCCTCCTACTACCACCGCCACAGCTGGCTTGATGTTCAAACAGTAGGGTTCACTGCTTGGCCTCCCTTGCAAGACTTAGGATTTTACATTTCAGAGTGTTCCTAAAATGCCAAGAAACATGCCCTCAACTTTAGACTATAAGCTATTAAATATACAATGCTTTAGTTAAATAAGCATCTAGGTTTGGTAATACAGAGAAAGTAACTTCTCTCCCAAGTCTCCAACTTCCCACAAATTCTGAAAAAAGGAGAGCTAACTGAACATGTCCACCTAACAACCAAATCCTAATTACATTTACAAATCCATCAAAGAGCTGCTTGGCGGACACTATGGGGAGAAGAGAGTTACAAATCTAAACTGTTCTCTAGGGAGATTAATGTGGCAATGTCTGTTATGATGAGTGATTTTTTTCTTTTATTTTTTTTCTGAAAAGATCAGTTCAGCAGCTCCCACAATTCAGGTAACATGCCTTATACTGGCAAAGGAGACAGCAAAGTTATGGAGGCAATGACCATGACCTTGTCTTCAGAGTACATGTGGCTGAATAGCAGCAGCAGTAACTATAGGAGGATACTCTATGGGGAAAATTGGAGGGGGAAGAAAAAGAAAACATGCTGAACTGATTTTTGGTGGTGACTGGGTCCATTATAGCAAAAAGATGGTAGCACAGTATCCTGAGGGAGACGAGCAGCAGGTGACTCTAACTTGCAGTCTAGAGCTGGATAGAGTACAAGATGATAACTGTGATTCCAGATACTCACAGAGGATTTTTTATTTGTCCATGAATGCCACCTTTCTCCCCACAAGACAGGAGGGGCCAGAGACTGGGCAGAGCCATGGTGTTCTCAGCCTCAGTGATTTCTAGCCAGCAGAACAGGAGTGGAGTAGAGAAACCAGGTCCAGTTCTGGCCTCAGCTTTGCCTCTGACCCTTGACCTGAGCAGGGTGTGATTATTATAAAGAACACATAAAATGACAGATATCAAAGGGTTATGAACAGAATAAAGTGTCACTTTTGTAGCATATGTAAGTTCCAAGCTGTTCTAAATGTCTTATGAAGAAAAATCATGGCAACACCCAAAACCAAGACAATGGGGCACCAAGATTATCTTTCTCAACAATCCATATAAGTAAACTCTGAAATTTCTAGAACCATTATGCCTATATCAAATATCTTTCAAGAACAATTAAGAGAATTTAAATGGGCCACTAGTTAGAGCTGACAAATCTATATAAAAATAGCAACCATGAGCCGGGCGTGGTGGCGCACGCTTGTAATCCCAGCTTTCGGGAGGCTGAGACCGGAGGATCCGGGTTCGCGGCCAGCCTCAGCTACCTAGTGAGACACTCCGCAACTTAGTGAGACTCGGTTTCAAAATAAAGAATAAAAAATGGGGCTGGGGGTATAGCTCGGAGGTAGAATGCCCCTGAGTTCAATCCCCAGTACCGCAAAAAAAAAAAAAAAAAAAAAAATAGCAACCATGTACTAAACAAAATAGCAACCATGTACTAAACAGTTACTACTGAATAATACTATTCTAAGCATTTGTGCCTGTATTAGCTGACTTAACTCTTGCAACCATGAGGCAACTATCATTACTCTGAGACAAAGAAGGTAAGTGACTCACTCAAGGTTCCTATAGCCAAGAGGTAGGCTGGGATCTAAACTCCTGCAAGGACGTCATCGTCTATATTTTCTTTGTTTGTGTGGTATTGGGAATTGAACCCAGGTGCATTTTCCTCCAAGTTACAACCCTATCCCTTTTTATCTTAAAACAGGGTCTTGCTTAATTGTAGAGGATGGCCTCAAACCTGTGATCTTCCTATCTCAGCTTCCCAAGTACTGGGATTAAAGGCATGTACCACCATGCCCAACTGCAGCTGTATTTTCAAGCTTAGAACACCTCACACTAGAAACTATCACAATAGCAATCTAGGGGTAGACAAACAGAGAGCGGTAGCATTGCCTTCCTGTGGGCTCTGCAGAGCTGGACAGTGAGGTGAATGTGCCAAAGGCAGATAGGAGGGAAGAGCAGGTGGAGGGGAGGAAATTAGAAATTCACACAGGGGGCAGGTAACAGGTAAAGCTGGATCTAGGACATAGCAAAGAAAAACCAATACCTAACTAACGTGCCATTTCTGCTCTACAAAATGTTCAAATATAGTCCAAGACAGTAATTATTTGCCTGTCAGCCCTACCTCTTCCATCATCTCAGATTAACAGTATCTCTAAACCCATCCCAAGTCCAAGGACTACTATGCTGACAGAGTAGTACCTCGATGAAGATCAGATACCAGGCCAATAAACAACTAACAACTCCAGAAATGAGAAAAAAACTCTGTGATAGATACATCCCATACTCTTGAGTAAAAAGTTAACACCTAGGAATAAAAAAAAAAAAAATTCCCTTACAGCCAGGTAACAGTGCCAGTCTCCTATGATTCTAAAACTTCTAGGTTCAAGCAAACTTCAACAAGGCCTTACTGTATCAAAAGAAATGAATACAGCTAAAAAGTAAAAGTAACTCTGATTATTCTTACATTCAGCAACAGAAAACTCAGAGCCAGGGGCAGGGAGAAAAACTGGATGAGTAAGTCCAGATGCTTTGGGGTCTACCTGAGTCCTTGTTGAGCATGGCAAAAACAGAAGCCAGGGAAATGTTCACCTGTAGCTCAGAATGCTCCTCCTGTCCCCACTTAGTTTTAACAGCTTAAGGTGATCTCCCCAAAAGAAACATCTCTTTTTTAAAAAAAAAAAAAATGTCAAAGGGGAAGCTGGGCGTGGTGGCGCATGCTTGTAATCCCAGCATTTGGGAGGCTGAGACGGGAGGATCCGGGTTCACGGTCAGCCTCAGCTACCTAGTGAGGCACTCCGCAACTTAGTGAGACTCGGTTTCAAAATAAAGAATAAAAAATAGGGCTGGGGGTATAGCTCAGAGGTAGAACACCCCTGAGTTCAATCCCCAGTACCACAAAAAAAAAATGGCAAAGGGGAGCTGGGCGTGGTGGCACACAGTTGTAATCCCAGCATTTGGGAGGCTGAGACTGGAGGATCCAGGTTCTCGGCCAACCTCAGCTACCTAGTGAGGCATTCCGCAACTTAGTGAGACCCTGTTTCAAAATAAAGAATAAAAAATAGGGCTGGGGGTATAGCTCAGAGGTAGAATGCTCCTGAGTTCAACACTCAGTACCACCAAAAAAAAAAAGGGGGGGGGATGGGTAAGATGATTTAACTAACTCTTAATCTCCTTCAAAATACAAACTAGGGATATAGCTGAGTGATAGAGCTATTGCCTAGGTCCTGGCTCTAGGTCCTAGGTTCAATCCCTAGTACTACAAAAAAGGAAAAAAAGTTATACCAAAAATCTCTGAAATGCATTCTAAGGAGCCCAATGGCTCCTCAGCAGTAATTAAAGGAAGCTATGAGCTTTCTGGACTCCTCCTATGAAAAAAGCTTCCTTCCTTTCTTTTTCTCCTCTTGTTATAATGCAAAAAGCAATCTGTCCTCAAAGTTCACTTAATGCTACAAGCTTCTTTGCTAGCCTAAGTATTTAGCTGAAGATAAATTGGCAATCAAAATCAAGTCAGAAGTGTATAATAGGCAAACGCATAAAACAAGTTAACTTATTAAATATTAACGTGCAGTCTAAGGGATTTTTTTTGTTAAACAAACAAAAGAGATGTCAGGCACAGTAGATACTCGTTGGAAATACATATGTACTAATGACCTATACTCTCGACAAATGTGAGAACAGATCTCAAGTCTACAATTGCTTAATTGCTTGAGAAATACATCAGGTGCCTACCAAATCCATTTAAAATGTTTTCATCTTGCTCAGCATACACTGGAACACATTAAAACTGATAAATTTAAAAAATTAAAATTGTAAACAGAACTGCCACTTGATTAAAATTAAAACTACTTCAGAAAGAGTTCAAGAAGAGTTAGAAATGTAGCTCAGTGGTATAGTGCTTGTCTAGCATGCGTGAAGTCCTGAGTTCAATTTTTTAAAAAAGTTATAGCCAGGCTTAGTGGAGCATGCCTATAATCCTGGTACTTGGGAGGCTCAGACAAGAGGATCACAGGCTTAAGGACAGCTTCAGCAAATAGTGAGACTCTCACCAACCTAGCAAGACTCTGTTTCAAAATAAAAATAAAACAGGGCTAGGGGTGTAGCTCAGAGATAGAATGCCCCTGAGTTCAATCCCCAGTACCAAAAAGAAAAAAAAAGTTATAAAAGTTCAGGAAAATGAAACTAAATGTGAATTGGAAGCATAACCTAGATGCTAGCTTGGGTTTGTGTGTGTGTGTGTGTGTGTGTGTGTGTGTGTGTGTGTATGTGTAAGGGGGGAATACTGGGGATTGAACCCAGGGGCATTCCATCTCCAAGCTCATTTTTTAATTTTTTGTTTTGAAACCGGTTGCTGAGAGTCTCTGGGTTTGTACTTTCATGACTTTACCAAGGTGGAACAAAGAAACAGGGTTTAAAGGTGCTCCTCCTCTTTTCAGAGATCCTCGAACAAATTATAACATGAGCTGGCATGTGCATTCAAGATTAAGCAAGATGGAACAGAAAATTATGACCAATATTCTCCATCTAAACATTATCGACCTACTTCAGCAGCAAAGGTCAGGAATCAAAGTGAACATGAGGCAAAAAGGACAACAAACGGGGTAAACGCAATGAGGGTGATAATCTGAAAGGCTGCTCACATTCTGAGAGCTCTTCTTATGTGCCAGACACTATGCTAAATTCTTGATGTGTGCTTATTCATCCAGTCCTCTCTGTATTTCTAGAAGGTCAGTACTAGTACTGTGCCCACTTTAGAGATGAGGAAGCTGAAGTACAGAGAGGTAAAGGAACTTTGCCACAGCCAACATGGGAGAGAGTTGGCATGCAGACCACTCAACTCTCTACAATGAACTGGAGTACAAACTCAAACCACATCAACCAATTAGTCAGTGGTACTCAGTGGGCAAAACAGATTTTTTACCCTGTGCCAGAAGCTGGTCAAGGAGCAAAAAAGAACGAGCCTATACTGCCCAGAACTGCTTGCTACAGGGCAGAGTGCAAAACAGATTGGTTAAGCCACTGAAAACACAGAAAGATGTTTTGCAGGAAAGGAATTTCCTTACATAGTACTTGAATTGTTACCAAAAGTAACTGAAGCTCTCTAAAACTGTGTTACATTAAGAATAAAAATACTGTTCCTTATGATGGTCCACTATTTAGACTTCTGCTCTTTATTACCCCTTGGAATGACAGTTCCATTATGTTTCTAAACTAGGAAGGTAAGAAGCTTTCTTTTTTCCCTTTAGGTTTCAAAAGGCATTACCAGGTCTAGCTACTAAAAGATTTAATTCACTTGTCTATATTTCTCATCAATGTCAATCACTTCTTCCTCTTTCCTCAGGGGTTAGTTCCAATACTATGCCCATAATTTTAGGTGCTGCCTCTGCACCTTTTCCTGCACTACAATGCATGTTTTTTTTTTTTCTTCCTCCATGATGATTATAGCATCCCAAGAACAAAGGAACCCAAGTTAGTACAAAAATGATAATGGTGCTTTCTACTTAGTTTTCAGTCCTCTTCCACTGCTTGCTTGCTTTCTTTGTTATTGTTATTATTTTGTGTGTGTGGTACTGGGTATTAAACCCAGGGGTATTCTACCTCCAAGCTGTACCCCAAACCCTTTTATTCTACTACTATGTTACTGAGGCTGTGCTCGAAACTGTGATCCTTATCTCAGGGTCCCTCTTACTGGAATTACAGGTATGCACCACCACATGTGGCCTAAACTATCTCTTGAGTATAATGTGTAAAACCGGGATTACAAGCATGCATCACCATGCCTGGCTCTTCCATTGCTTTCTTCAAGGCACCATTCATTTTAGGCACCTTAGGTATAAGGCCCTAAAATCTTGTTACAAAGATGTTGTTTAAATGTTTTAAACAAATAAATTGTTTTATTCCTACCTATAACAAATCTTACTTTCATGCCATAAAGATTTGGATGAAGCAGAGGGTCTCAGGTGCACTCAAACTAAATAAACTTTCTTTTTTCTTTTTTTCTTTTTTGGTGGGTTAAATTCAGGGGCATTCTACCACTGAACTACACTCCCAGTTCTATTTCTTGTTTTGAAACAGGGTCTCAACTAAGTTGTGAAGGGCTTCTTTGAGTTGCTGAGGCTGGCCTCAAACCTGTGATCCTCCTGTCTCAGCCTCCCACATACTGGAATTACAGGTATGCACCACCACATCCGGTCTAAACTTTCTCTTGAGTATAATGTGTAAAACTTTCAGGTTGAAGGAACTTACTCTTCTAATACCATGGGTACATAGTTTATGAGGACACTCTAACCTAGCAGCCAGGACATCCACACAATAAAAAAGGGAAATGTATATACAAAAACATAATCTCAGAAGAAATGGGATACTGTAAGAAGTTAGGAGAACAAAATGTTATAGAAATAAAGATTTCAGGAAAAACTGCAAAGTAGTATGCATATTGCAGGGAGGGGAAACTAAAGATATATAATAATGGTTAAAAAAAAAAAGCCAGCATGAAACTGGGCTGGAGGCTTACCCCTGCAGCCTCAGTACTTGAAAGGCTGAGACAGGAGGATCACAGGTTTGAGGCCAGCCTCAACACCTTAGCAAGGCCTGCAACGTAGTGAGACCCTGTTTCAAAATAAAAATAAATAAAATAGGGCTGGGGGTGTAGCTCAGAGGTATAATATTCTTGGGTTCAATCCCCAGTAACACATACACACACACACACACACACACACACACAAAGCATGGAAGTATGGGCCTTGGAAAAAGATAATGAAGCCTGGCAGTAGTGGCCTATGGCTAAAATCCTAATACTTGGGATGCTGAGACAGGATTGCAAGTTCAAGGTCAGTCTCAGCAATTTAGACTTTGTTTCAAAATAAAATAAGGCTGGGTCTAGTTCAAAGGTAAACACTCCTAGATTCAATCCCCCTACAGAAAAGAAAGAAAAAAAAAAAAGTTTAAGCTCTTCCACATAACTAGCCACTACACTTGAAGATACTGTCCCCCAAAATAATTAGGTGACCATGACCGATCCCCTAGCCTCCAACAATTCTAGTTGCAAAGGATTGAAAGCATCTAGGATATAAAAGCATCTAGGATATAAGCATCTAGGATATGAAAATAATGGTTCTCCAACATGAGTCGGAAAATAAACTTTAAAAAAATTAAGTTTAAAATAGTACTGAAAGCATTACAGTATCCAGGTAATAATCTGCACACTTGATCCTCAACCACAGCTCAGCTGGAACACAGCATTGTCCTGAAAAAAAAACGGGAGATTAGAGACTTCTCCTGGACCCTCCAAGCTTTATCCTCCTCTCCCATTCTCCTCTGTGCCAGAACGAAGGCAGACTTCTGCAGAGGACACTAGGTCAAAGGTCAACGTAGCCCGGCACAGCCCTGGGCCAACTCCTGGGCCTCAGCAAGCTCTGATTAGGCGACTTTGCCAAGTGTTACAGAAGTGACGGTTAGGGGTTACAGTTATTCCTTATAACTCTACAGGCGAAGGAAACACGAGAGCGGGGAGGTCTCGAGGAGAATCTGCTATGACATAGAATACAGAATTACAAAAAGGTGACAAAATTAAAACTCATCACAATCTTTGGAAGCAAATTCCTGATTGCGCCGGGCAGCAAACAAGCTGTGCCTCAACTTTGTGCACACCTAACTTTGTGCACCACCCGGTTCCAAAGTGCATTCACCAGCGCACTCCAGACCTCGGGGGTAGTTGGAATTTCCGAAATGAAGAAACTGAGCCCAAAAGACGGAATTTGGGGGAATGGAGATTGTTGCTCCTGGCAGGCCCAGACGCCAAATAGTTTGGCCATCCAGGGGAGGGGCGGGTGAAAACTCGCCGGAGGCCAGCCAAGGGGTCGCGGCCTGCAAGGGCGAGCTGGGTGCGCCGCCCGCCGGGGCGCTCACCTGGGCGATGCCGGCGCCCATCAGCCCGCCGCCGATGACCGTCACATGCTTGACGATGATTTTCTTCGCCGTGGCGGAGGCGGTGGACGAGGAGGACACGGAGCGCACGAACTGTCTGGTTACGAAAGCCATGGTACAGCGGCTGCAGAAAGGAAGCCTGGCGAGCAAGGCGCAGCAGCTCAGCACTCACCGCCCAGCGACCTCTGGGGCGGAACCAACGCAGCCCCACCGCCCGCGCGCTCCGGCGGCGTGTGACGTCACCGAGGGCGTGGCTCTGCGTCCGCTCCGCCCATTGGCTCAGGGGCGACAGCGTTCGAATGTCAGAGCGTGCTGTCAGGGCCCGAGTCGCCGCGCGGGACCCGCCAAAACCGGAGGAAACTTACATCCGAAGCAAAGGTCCGGTGACATGTGGGTTGCGTTGAAAAGTTCAGGCCTGGGGAAGGAAACTTTAGTTACCTGTTTCATCGTTAGACTTGGATCAATACAATGAGTATTTGCACGACAGAAGGACAAAAAAACCACCTTTGGAAAGTGACTGATAATATTAGCATGGGAAAGGAATTTTTTTTTTTTTCAGTACTGGGGATTGAACTCAGGGGCATTCTACCTCCGAGCTACACCCCCAGCCCTACCTTTGTATTCTTTATTTTGAAACAGGGTCTCACTAAGTTGCAGTGCCTCACTAAGTAGCTGAGGCTGGCCGCGAACCTGGATCCTCCAGTCTCAGCCTCCCAAATGCTGGAATTACAAGCGTGCGCCACCACGCTAGGCCTGAAAGGGAATTTCTTTGCCAGCAATGGAAGACTTGATATGAACTAGGCCAATCTTATCTTGTGAATACTTAATTGTTACTGTACCTTAGTGATAGTTTTCACAAGTTTACTTACTTTCAAATATGTAAAAACTCACAAACTCACCAAACAAAAGTCATCCATCAGTCTCCTAAAGTCATCAGTCCCCTACTGCAAGTAAGTATAATCCTGTGTTCACTATCCCTTTGCTTTGATCTCATCTTTACATCTAATTCTGCAAAAAAAATACGGAAGAATAACTTTGGTGAACACCTAGATAGGCTTCATTACTGACTAGAGATAGTGTTACAGCTAAATGAAGTCCCTTAAGCACTGGACTGTAGGAAAGGCAAAAGCGTGTGGGGAATAGAAGTGTAAAAGGAAGCTCACAGCTGAGCGTGGTAGCATACACCTGGGATCCCAGCACTTGGGAGGCTGAGACCTGAGGATGGCAGGTTTAAGATCAGCCTTAGCAATTTACCAGGACTCTCATCAACCTAGGGAGATCCTGTTTCAAACAATAACAATTTAAAAAAAATTTCTTTTAAAGGCTGGGGTGTAGCTTGCAGGTAGAATACCCCTGAGTTCAATCCCCAGTACCAAAAAATAATTTAAAAACATAAAATATGGCTGGCGTGTAGCTCAGAGGTAGAAAAGCCATTGGGTTCAATCTCCAGTACCATTGGGGCGGGGAAGGAAGGAAGGAGGAAGGGAGGGAAGGAGGAAGGAAGGAAGGAAGAACCCACAGACCCACACAGAAAAATGTAGTAACTGGAAGAATGAGTAAATTTATGAAGAGAATTCTGAGCAGAAGCAGTAGCAAATGCAAGATCACACACATGAGAAAATATCACAACAGGAAAAGAAGACAAGGAATTAAGTGTGGTTGGAGGTGAAGCTAAGATGGTAGATTAAGAGGATGAGTAAAGAGCCAAGTATATTTTAACTTTGTGTGTGTGTGTGTGTGTGTGTGTGTGTGTGTGTGTGTCACTGGGGATTGAACCTAGGGGCATTCTACTTCTGAGCCATACCCCTTAGTCCTATTTTTTTATTTTTATTTTGAAAGAGGGTCTCTCTAGGTTGATGAAAGTCTCACTACTTGCTGAGACTGTCCTTGAACTTGTAATCCTCCTGTCTCAGTCTCTCAAATACTGGAATTACAAGCATGTACAGCACACCCGGCAGATTTTAACTTTTAATTCTCATTTTCTTTTAATTCTCATTTTAACTTTTCATTCTCTAATGAAAGACCAAATATGGCCTCAGCACAGTGTTTTCACAATATGCTTTTAAAATGAAATTTGTGTGTAATGTGATTTCTTAATAAAGAAAGAATAACCACTTGTCTTGATTGAGGTGGGCTACTCTTACAAAATATCATAAATTGATAAACAATACAAATTTCTTTCCCACCGTTCTGGAGGCTGGGAAGTTCCAAGACAAGGTACCAGCAAGATTCCAAGTTTGGTCAGGGCCTGCTTTCTGGTTCATAGATGGTTCCTTCTCATTGTGACCTACATGAGGGAAAGAGCAAGTGAGTTCTCTAAGGTCTCTTCTAGGGTGTCAATACCATTCATGACGGTCTGCCCTCCTGACCTAATATGAGGCCCACCTCCAAATCCTCTCATACTAGGTTTCAACATATGAATTTAAGAGAAGCATAATGTTCAGTTTGTATCACCACTGCTGTATTTTTTAGTGATTCACAAACCTGTGGCCATCTGTAATATATAACTGTGGTGTAAAGATAGGAGAGTATAGTGAGAATTCAGGAGTCTTGGAGCAGTCACCAGTGTGCTGTCTGACCTTCTACAAACACATCCTTTCTTGGCTCTAATGTCCTTTTTTGTCAAAGCAAATGGTTGGATGAAAAACTTTCCAGCTATTTTATACTGAGATTTTCATCCTGTTTACAGTCTTCCAAAGCAGGAGGGCCACTCCTGCCCCTCCTCCTGCCCCATCCTGGTCAGATGACAGTTACAATAGAATCGTTCTTTTGCTAAGACTGCAAGTCTGTTTCCAAGTGTGGCCTTGGGTTTGGGGAAGTGTGGTAAAAATTTCTGTGGCTCCTGACTTGTACCCTCAGCTTGGTCTTAGAAAAAGTGAATGACCAGTAAGCATGGCCCTGGTCAACTGACCCAGGGCAGAGACAATAAGCACTTTGGCAAAGCAAAGGGCTGACATAGAGAACAGAGTAAGTAAGGACTGGTTTTATTTTTGTCTCATAAGTGGATATTTGTAATATTAAAAAATAGATATCAAAGAAGCAGTATTTGACCACATACACAGTAGTGGGCTCTGAGAGCAGTAGAAGCAGAGAGCATAGAGCATACTGTTGGAGACATAGTTCCTTTGTCTCCAACAAGGCATGGTGGGCAGGCCGAGAGAGCTGAGCTGACACTCAGTCGTCACACTGGCAGGTAGTAAACACAGAGACCCAGGGACAGAAATTGTTAACAACCCAGAGCATGAACAGGAATGAGAATTCATTTAGAAACTTGAAATTTTCCTTTTATTTGTAGGAAACTAATGATCTTTGGCTTTTGGAGGAATGAGTGAAGATGCTGCCTCTCCTGTTTTGTTGAGCAAATTTTAGATTTTATATGACAGAAAACCAGAAGCTATGGCTATTCAGAGTGCTACAACAGCAAAGCCCAGAAAGTCCAACTAAAAGCTTATCTACTGCAAAATTAATGATGCTTGACATTATCCCCAAGGTCTCAAGGAAGTAACTATATGATTTGCATTACTATAAGGCATATAATTAGAGAAGGGTATAGTCATGTGTTCATATGTCCTACTGAGGCATGCTTTCACAGTGATTTATAAAACATACAAGAGGAAATCTCTACTGTACAATTTTATAAATGATTTTTATCATCTTGAGATTTTAGAAAAAAAATTGTCACTGCAGAGTTTAAACATGTGTGGTGGTACATGCCTGTAATCCCAGTACTTGAGAGGCTGAGACAAGAGGATCACAAGTTTGGAGCCAGCCTCAGCAGTTTAGCAAGGCTGTCAGCAACCTATCAAGACCCTGTTTCCAAATAAGAAATAAAATTTGGCCTAAAAGTAGGTCTGGGGGTGTGGCTTGGAGGAAGAATGCCTCTGGGTTCAATACACACACACACACACACACACACACACACACACACACACACAGGCACAATGTGCCTTTGATTTTCTTATCATACTAGCAATTGGTCCAGTACCAGTGGCTCTCGGTTTCCATCTTCCACTTGGAAAACCTTTCTCTTTCAGGTATAGAGCATTATGGCATTCCCAATCCATAAGCTAAAATTAAAGTCTAAAACAGGACTACTGTATACAATGTGGTTAAAAACAAATTTAAGGCAAGCATTAGTATTTGTGTGTGTGTGTGTGTGTGTGTGTGTGTGTGTGTGTGTGTGTATGTGTGTGTGTTACTAGGGATTGAACCCAGGGGCATTCTACCTCCAAGCTACACTCCCAGACCTATTTTTAATTCTTTTTTTTTGCAGTACTGGAGATTGAACTCAGGGGCATTCTACCTCCGAGATATACCCTCAGCCCTATTTTTTTATTCTTTATTTTGAAACAGGGTCTCACTAAGTTGCAGAGTGCCTCACTAGGTAGCTGAGGCTGGCCGTGAACCCGGATCCTCCGGTCTCAGCCTCCAGAATGTTGGGATTACAAGCATGCGCCACCACGCCCGGCTCCTATTTTTAATTCTTTATTTTGAAACGGTCTCACTAAGTTGGGGAGGGCCTCACTAAGTAGCTGAGGCTGGCCGCGAACCCGGATCCTCTGGTCTCAGCCTCCCAAGTACCAGAATTACAAGTGTGCGCCACCATGCCCAGCTGGCAAACATTAGTATTAATGCTGCCTCTTGGGGGGGAAAAAAAAGCATAAAGAAGGTGTTGTATAGTACCATTGGTGCAAGTTTGAGCCCAGTTTTAGGCACAGGGCTTTCTCCAATTTGGGAAAGAGTTTATTTGAACTCTCTTGCTGAGGAAATGACATAATCTGTATGTGTTTCCCAAGCATAGATTTTACACACAGAGGGAAACAGGTGCATATTTCACCATAAGCATTAATGTCTATGGGTTATATTAGTGTAGGTAAGAATTTTCCTTCTATTTTATAGGAAAGGAAAGATTTCTGGATTATTGAGCATGGACAATTCATCTTTTTTTTATCTTTTCCTTTTTTTTGTACTAAAGATTGAGCCCAGGGTCACTTTGCCTCTAAGCTCTACTCCTAGTCCTTTTTCTTTTTAATTTTGAAACAAGGTCTCATTAGGTTACCATGCACTGGCCTCCAACCTGTGATCCTACTGTCTCAGCCTCCCAAGTACTAGGAATGCAGGTGTGCACCCCTGCGCCCAGCGGAGCATGGACTGTTATTCTAACCTCAGCCATTAATTTCCAAAATATTTGCTTGAAATTATGAGTCACATAGAGGGTTGGGCGTGGTGACTCATGCCTGTAATCCCAGTATTTGGGAGGCTGAGACAGGTTCATGGCCAGCCTCAGCAACTTAGGGAGGCCCTCTACAACTTGTGAGACTCTGTTTCAAAGTAAAAAAAAGTAGGGCTGGGTGTATAGCTGAGAAGTAGAATGACCCTGGGTTCAATCCCCAGTACCATGAAAAAAAAAAAAAATCACAAAGTGAGTTATATAATGTAAATTCATTACCACCTAAAGGGAAATGTCCTGCAGAGTGTATTCTTTTACATAAATTACATCTTTTGGATTGTTTACTTAGGATTTCCACATATAAAGTTTTATACTTCTAAGCTAACCTTAATAATAATGGTAATAATGATGGTCATCCTTTTAAGCAATTTTTATATATACTACCTTCTTAGTGTATATATATATATATGTATTTATGTATATATATATATACATATACATATATGTATTTATGTGTATATATATATATATATATATATATATAGAGAGAGAGAGAGAGAGAGAGAGAGAGAGAGAGAGTGTGTGTGTGTGTTACTGGAGTTTGAACCCAGGGGCACTCTACCTTTCAGCTACATGCTTGGCCCTATTTTATTTTTTATTTTGAAACAGAATCTTGCTATGTTACCACACGCTGGCCTCAAACCTGTGATCCTCCTGTCTGAGTCAGCCGCATTCTAGGATTATAGGCTGTGTTAAATGGTTTTGCATGCAGTATCGGCCAATATGTATTGAACCCATTTAAGCTCTTTTTATTTTTTCTCTTTAAACAGGGTCTCACTGGGTTGTTGGCAGTCTTTATAAGTTGCTGAAGCTGATCCTGTCTGAGCCTCCCAAGTACTGGGATTGCAGGTGACCATCACCACACCCGGTTTCACACTTTTTTAATTATAATACTTTTATTGCTGTCTTGTAGTCTCACATCATAATGTAGTTCAGAGTAATAGGGGCATACATACACACAGCGCTGGGTGAGCTTCCCACCACCTCCCTGCACACCCCCTCCTCTTCCCCATACATGATACTGAGATTGTCGTTGTTAATTTCACATATGTACATCACATCAGTGGAAGTGTTTCCTTTATTAATTCTTACCACCACCACCACCACCACCCTCCTCTAAACCTCCTCCATTTCTCATCTGGGCTTTCTTCTCCATTATCTAAAGTCCTTCTTGTATCTTGATTACTCCCTAGTTTCTTCATATAAGAGAAAACATATTACCCTTCATTTTCTGTGACTGGCTAATCTCACTTAACATAATGTTCTCCAGGTCCATCCGTTTTTCTGCAAATGACATAATTTTGTTCTTTCTTATTGCTGAGTAGAATTCCATTTATATATATCCCATAATTTTGTAATCCATTCATCTGTTGATGGACACCTAGGATGGTTCCATAATTTGGCCATTGTCACGCCTCTTTTATACCTAAGGAAACTGAGATTCAGAAATGTAGTCAGGATTACACAGCTAATTAATGGTACCAGCAGGATCCAAACCTAGGATAGTCTGTTTTTAGGGCTCATTTTCTTGACCACTGTGCTATTTGCCTCTTCATAACAACCCTAAGGCTCTCATGCTATCCTTATCTCAGGGTAAAGAAATGAAGATTCTGAATAGTAAAGCCACTAATCAATTATAACTCATCTAGTAATTGACCCAGTTCAGATTTCAGCCTACTCTAACCTTAAAGCTCTCATGCTAGCATAATTCCATACTCCTTAGAAAGTGTCCCTGCTGAAGTTGAGCATGGTGGTGAATGCCTATAATTCTTTGGAATCTGAGACAGGAGGATCAAAGGTTCGAGACCAGCTTCGGCAACTTAGTGAGACTCTGTTTCATTAAAAGCAAGTGGGGTCTGGGTGTATAGCTCAGAGGTAGAATTCCCCTGGGTTCAATCCTCAGTACAAAAAAATAGTCTTATTGAGGTCTATTTTAAATATCACAAAATTTGTCCATTTCAAGTATATAAATCAATAATTTTTTGATAACTTTATTGAATGGTTACCATCACCATAAATTGGTTTTAGAGCATTTTCATTCCCTCAATTAGATCCTTCAAGTCCAGTTAAAGTTATTCCTCATTCCTACCTGAGTCCCAGGCAACCACTAATTTACTTTCTGTCTCTATAGCTTTACCTTTTATAAACACTTCATATAAGTGAACAATAAAGTACAGTCTTTCTTAGCATGAACTCATGAATTCCTAATCTTTTGAAAGGCATATAATTCATTAATATATTTAATTATCTTTAAATTGACAGACATTGTATGTATTTATTCATTGTGGAGTGGTTAAATCTAGCTAATTAACTAGTACATCACCTCACATAGTGATGATTTTTGTGCTGAGAAGAAATTCACTTTCTTTGTATACTTCATCATTAACTATATCATCATTAACTATAGCCATCGTTCTGTACAATATGTATTAATTTAATTTTTAAATTGAACTATCTTTGACCAGTGGGAACTATCCAGAATGGTTCCTTGAAACATTCCCCCATCATTTTCTCAAGAACTTTTTACAATTTTGTCATTACAAGGCTCATCTTATACCTACCTTGCCCTAGCTCTAAACCTATGATGGGGGTTGGATTGACCCGGTATGGATAGCCCAAAGCATAAATGTATATAGAGCCTCTTTTTGTTATACTTAGGCAGCTGTATTTCATTTCAGTACTTAAATAGTTAAAAGCCCTGTGTGCCTGTGTGCCAACTATGCTGTCCTTGAAGTAGAAATCACAAGCAGGGAGATAACACACAGACACACGTAGCCTACTGAAGCTACTTTTTGCCTTTTACAAAAAACCAAGGCTGCAGGGAGAGATTATACACACACACACAGTCTTGCCAATAGTTCCCCTCCCTTTATTCCCCCTAAGAACTCAGAAGACAAAATAACCCTATACTTGCCTTGTGTGAGAAAAATAGCTATGAACATAGCAACCCAGATAAGGAGAGCATCAGAAACCCTATATAATATTGGGGTTTTTTTCTTGAAAAGACTGTTCTGCTCAGAACATTCCAACATGCCCCTCTTCAGCATGTTGCTTTCCCCTTCACTCTCTTTCCCCATTTCCTTCTATAATAATAAAAACTTTAAGAGTCTCTGGAAGTCTCCTGGATTCTTTTTCTAAATTAACTGAAGGAGAAGAAACCCCTACAGCACTGAACTGTAACAGTTTGGCACCTTTCCAACACAGGACTTGAAGGGATCGATAACAGCTTTGGAATACACCTGTGTGGCAACACCTGATGGTGTGTGAACACCAATGCACCTATAAGGTCAGGAACCTTCCTGTGAACGAGACAAGCCCCCATGGATGACCATTGAATTTCCAGCACCAAGGGGCTCTTTGGAGTCATGGAGAGCCCCCGACCACAGAAGCAGTCTATGATCCAGACCCCCTACAGGAAGAAATTACCCCCTTTTAAATAGTGTAGGAGGCAAAAAGGGACTTTAGACCCTTCCCGTGCTCACTATAGCTTTCCAACTGCCAGACTGAGACCTGGGACCTGACACCCTCTGGGGAAAAATTTTTGCAGCCTATTGCTATGTAAATGAGGGGGAGCAGTGTTATGGTTTTTTATTAAAGCTCTAAGGAAACCCATTCTTGTCTTGTAAGGCCCCAATGAGTGCACATCCATTCTATCCCCCATCAAAAATGGGACACTCTTTAAAAAACCCTGTGGGAACTTGAACTTGGAAAAGACACTCATCTTTTCATACACTGTTTGTGTTGTTCAGGCCCCCTCCAAACTCCCTGTCCTTTCTGTAGGCAGACTCAGCAATGGGAATTACTAAGACCCCTGCCTCCCAGGTCCTGGGCCCCTCTCCTCTGCCATGTGACAGAACATAGTCTCTATGAACATCAGTGGCCCTCTGTGCAGAATTTAGAAAGGAAGAGTACCCGCAAGAGGTTATTTCTAGTCTTTTGGTATTGGTAGCCTTAGGCTTTTACCCACACCTAACTCATGCAACATTTTCCCTGAGGTGTTCAGGGAATGAAAGACAAGGTCCTTGCACACTTGATATCCTAGCATTAATGGCCACCATCCATCCATGACTAATGAGAATATTTTGGGAATTACAGTGTTTTGTCAATTGGAAATATTAACAGTATCTGGGTTACGGAAAAGGTTATGTGAAACCCCACCCAGACAAAGAGAGGAGAGACAACAGACAGGGGAAGATAAATTGAGGCAGGAACAAGGCATGCTCGTGGAGGCCTCCCTGGTGGATGGACCATGGAGCCACCCTTATCTATCCATGAAAGACACCCTAGTCAGACTCGCCCCCAGTGGGCTTATCATAAGGTGCAAGGAAGGAGGGTGACCTTCCAACCATGGTTCCCCTCTCTTTCTCTTAGATGGGATCCCAGCAATCAAAACAATCAAAGGTGGAAGCCTGATCACCCTTAGTGTGCATTGGAATAAGTTCAGTTCTCAGGCCTTACAGAAAAAATGCTCTCATTTTCTTCTGCACTTGAGCTTGGCCATAATATTCTCTGGGAAATGGAGAGACCTGGCCACTGCAGGGAAGCCTAAACTATAACATTATCCTTCAGTTGACTTATTTTGTAGGAAGGAGGACAAATGGACCTAAGTGGCATATATCTAATTTTTCTTTTACCTCTGAGACCACCCAGACTTATTAAAAAATTTCAAAGTTGAGACAATCCTGGTAGCAACAGCTAAGGCAGAATCCAAAGATTAAATAATCCCAGGGAAACAGGACAACGACTGTCCTGGTACTGTCGTTGGTACTGTCTTGGTACTGTCCCTCACAACCAGGAAATTCAGGAGATATTTAAAACTAAGGAAAGTCAGAACCAGTCCCAAGGGGAACAAAGAAGGATGCTTCCCCTGTGGCAGTGGGAGGAGGAGAATTTGGATCCCAAATAATTCATAGGCCATTTACACTAGCTAAGCTTAAAACAAAAAGGACGTTGGCAGTTACACCACTGACCCTGATCAATATGTGAAGGCATTTGAGTTACTCAACTCCTTACATGACCACATGTGGAGAGATGTTAAACTGTTCCTAGAGTAGACCCTGACCTCATTAGAAAAAGATCAAGTATGTCAAAAATCCAGGGGAGTGGATGATAATTACTATCATGCCCAAAAGCCCTCTGCGAAGACAGATCAACAGGTTCCGATGGGTGACCAGGCCACCCCATCTCAGGATCCCAAATGGGACCCTGAAGACAAGAGGTAAAACTGGGAAAGGACCCATTTTGCATATGGTATTCAAGAGGGACTGAGAGGGACTAAAGTCAAACCTCTCAATTATGATTTATTGGCAGCCACACACCAGGATCCAAATGAATCCCCAATGACCTTCAAAGAGAGACTAAAAGAGGCTATGGTAAAATTCACCAATTTGACTGCAGACTCAGTAGGAGAGGAGGCTATTCTCAGAGACAAATTCTTTTTTTTTTTTTTTTTTTGTGGTACTGGGGATTGAACTCAGGGGCATTCTATCTCTGAGCTATACCCACAGCCCTATTTTTTTTATTATTATTATTCTTTAATTTGAAACCGAGTCTCACTAAGTTGCGGAGTGCCTCACTAGGTAGCTGAGGCTGGCCACGAACCCGGATCCTCCGGTCTCAGCCTCCCGAATGCTGGGATTACAAGCGTGCGTCACCACGCCCGGATGAGACAAATTCTTAACCCAATCTGCATGTATATAAAGAGGAAACTCCAAGCCAAGCGTGGTGGTGCACGCTTGTAATCCCAGCATTTGGGAGACTGAGACCAGAGGATACAGGTTTGAGGACAGCCTTAGCTACTTAGTGAGGCACTCCGCAACTTAGTGAGATCCTGTTTCAAAATAAAGAATAAAAAATAGGGCTGGGGGTATGCTCAGAGGTAGAATGCCCCTGAGTTCAATCCCCAGTACAGCAAAAAAAAAAAAAAAAAAAAAAGAGGAAACTCCAAAAACTGATGTTGGATCCAGCAAAGTCCACTCTGGACTTACTGGTGCAGGCTGTTAACTCTGTCTATTTATAATAGAGACTTGGAAAAGGAGAGACATAAAGGAAAACACCACAGAGAAATTCTGGCTGCCATGTGTGCTAGCAGTACCCCCATGGGAAACCAGGCTCAAGTCTGTTTTAGGTGTGGGAAGCTGGGACATTTCAAACGTGAATCTCCCAAGGCTGCAAACACCCTTCAAAGCCCTGCCCACAATGCAAAGGGGATCACTGGAAGTCCGAGTGCCCCTGGATCTGGAAGGGACCAGGATCCTCAAATCCAGACCCCCAATGATGGGGTCCAGGGCCCCTTCTCCAGGTATCCACCACTTGGGTCAAGACAGAAGAGCCTTGGGTGAACCTAATGGGGTCACAGACTGTTCTGTTCCTTGTGGGCACAGGTACCAGGTTCTCCACATTGTTTTTTTTCTTCAGGGCATATCAGGCCAGCCTCTTGAACGTTTTTTTTACACAAGATCTAGCTTGCTCCCAGGATGACCTCCACTTCTCTCATTTCTTGGTCATTCCTGAGACTCCCAACTTTTCTGTTAGGAAGAGATATATTGTCAAAAGCCAAGGTGGGATTAATTCTCACCTCAGAGGCACTGGGTACTTCCCTTTAATGGAAATAGACATTCATCCAACAGTATGGACAGGCAGTAAAACAGTGGGGTGGGCCTTACCTGCCAAACCTGTCCTTATTAAGTCAAAGGACTCACCCACCTTCCCCCAACAAAAGCAATATCTACTTAGACCTGAGGTAAAAGAAGGACTGTGCCGGGAACCGGGCGTGGTGGCACACGCTTGTAATCCCAGCATTTGGGAGGCTGAGACCGGAGGATCCAGGTTTGAGGCCAGCCTCAGCTACTTAGTGAGGCACTCCGCAACTTAGTGAAACCCTGTTTCCAAATAAAGAATAAAAAATATGGCTGGGGGTATAGCTCGGAGGTAGTAATGCCCCTGAGTTCAATTCTCAGAACCGCAAAAAAAGAAGGATTGTGCTGGGTGTGGTGGCACACACTTGTAATCCCAGCATTTGGGAGGTTGAGACCGGAGGATCTGGGTTCGTGGCCACCCTCAGCTACTTAGTGAGGCCCTCCACAACTTAGTGAGACCCTGTTTCAAAATAAAGAATAAAAAATAGGGCTGGGGGTATAGCTCGGAGGTAGAATGCCCCTGAGTTCAATCCCCAGTACTGCAAAAAAAAAAAAGAAGGACTGTTGCCCAATGTAAGGCACCTGCTGAGCTTAGGCTTTATTGGTAAAATGTGTTAGTCCCTAAAACACCCCCATCCTAGGCATGAGAAAGGGAAAAGATAAATGGTGTCTGGTGCAAGATCTCAGGCTTATTAATGAGGCAGCGGTCCCCCTCCATTCGGTGGTCCTAAACCCTTACACCTTACAGACACAGATTCCTAGCAGAACGCAGTGTTACTCAGTGTTGGATTTAAAAGATGTATTTTTCCGCATTCCTTTCCATCTGGTAGCCAGCTTCTTTTTGCCTTTCAGGACCTCAGGGGAATGAGACACCAATTAACTTGGACAGTACTGCCTCAGGGGATCAGGGATAGCCCACACATATTTGGACAGGTATTGGCTAAGGACTTAGAGGATTGGAATTACCCACAAACCACACTCCTTCTATATGTAGATGACCTTTTACTGGCCTATCCTTCTATAGAGGACTGTGAAATGGTAATAAAATCTCCCCTTAATTTCTTGGCTGAAGGAGGCTACAAAGTCTCAAAAGAAAAAGATCAATTTTGTGAGTCTCAGGTTACTTACGTAGGAATCATACTGAAAGGGGACTCCTGCTTTTTGGGACCAGAGAGAGTACAACCTCTATTAAGTTTCCCTCTCCCCAACACCCCACAACAACTCAAGGGACTTGGGGGAGCTGCAGGTTACTGTCATATATAGATCCTGGGCTATGCTGATATAGCACAACCCTTGTACAAATTTCTAAAAGAATGTGAGGAGTGTCCTAGACTCCCAGAGTGGCTCCCCAAAGCAAAGAAGGCATTAAAAAGGTTAAAACAAGCCTTAAGCAAAGCACCAGGAAGCACCAGCCCTCAAACTGCCTACACAGGGTAAGTTCAATTTATACATCTTTGAAAAGAGGGGGGTTGCATTAGGAAGTATTGACACAGGATAAGGGAGAAACTCACCATCTGGTAGCTTATCTTAGCAAAGAGCTTGACTCTGTAGCTCATGGATGACCAACCTGTTTATGGATGATAGTTGCAGTGGGAATCTTAGTTCCTGAGGTCCAGAAACTAACCCTAGGGAGACATCTTACAGTACAAACCCCCCATGATCTCTGGAGCCTTTTAGAGTCTAAAGGACATCTATGGCTCTAAGATAGCCACATCGTTAACTATCAAGTCATCTTTATGGATGGGTATGATGTATCTTTAAAGAAATATACAAATCTTAATCCATACACCTTCCTGCTTGGAGACATAGAAAGCCCTGTTCATTCTTGTGAGATGTTAATCCCTGACCGGATTGGATTAGACAGATTGGTCCCCTCTTAACACTGATGATGAATTATTCGCTGACAGCAGCTATTTGTAAAGGAAGAAGTACTCTATGCTGGTTTTGCAGTCACTACACGCTTTGAAGTAAGAGAGGCAGGGTCTCTGCCACCTTCCACTAGTGCCCAACTGGCCAAGCTAATAACACTGACTTAATTTAGCTGATGGGTAAATGGTTAATATTTGCACAGATTCAAAATATGCCTTTCTAGTTATCCACACCCACAGAGCCAAATGGAAGGAAAGTGGACTTACTTCATCTGGGTTCCCTATTAGACATAAGTCACAGATCTTGGACTTATTTTCTTTCTTTCTTTCTTTCTTTTTTTTTTTTTTTTTGCGGTACTGGGGATTGAACCCAGGGGCATTCTACCTCCGAACTACACCCCCAGACCTATTTTTTTATTCTTTATTTTGAAACAGGGTCTCACTAAGTTGCAGAGGGCCTCACTAAGTAGCTGAGGCTGGCTGCGAACCCAGATCCTCCGGTCTCAGCCTTCCAAATGCTGGGATTACAAGCATTCGCCACCACGCCTGGCTTAGATCTTGGACTTATTAACAGCCAACTTACAGTCAAAACAAGTGGCCATAATGCACTGTAGAGAACATAAAAAAGGGATAAACGTTGTCATTCAGGGCAATAATTTGGCTGATAAGGCAGTCCAAGAGGCTGCCACCCACCTGAGCTCAGCAATGCTTTGTGTCATCTTGTGGGAAGGCTCATTGTTACCTGGTGTTAGGCCTGTGTATTCCCTAGAAGACAGTGCCAAAGCTAACCAGCAGGGGTGTACTATGGCCAATCAAGGATGGTGGGTTACATTTGATAAAAGGATATGGCTGCCCTAAAACTTACAGTGGAAAGTACTTAAAACTCTGAGCCAGGTGTGGTGGCACACGCTTGTAATCTCAGCATTTGGGAGGCTGAGACTGGAGGATCCGGGTTCGAGGCCAGCCTCAGCTACCTAGTGAGGCACTCTGCAACTTAGTGAGACCCTGTTTCAAAATAAAGAATAATAATAAAAAAATAGGGCTGGGCATATAGCTCAGAGGTAGAATGCCCCTGAGTTCAATCCCCAGTACCAAAAAAAAAAAAAAAAAAAAAAGTACTTAAAACTCTTCATCAGATGCACCACTTGTGGAGAGATAATTCTTTAAAACTAGCCTTAAGGCTATTCACCAGAGAGTAGTTACAGGAAACAGTGAGTCACATCAGACATCATACAGGGATGTGACAGCTGCCATAAGACTAACTCTAAAAACAGCTTATGAAGCCCACCAGGCAAATAATATGTGGGCACATACCCAGGGGAAGATTGGCAGCTTGATTTTAATGGCATACCAGGAGGAAAAAGACAAAGAGTAATGTTAGTGTTAGTAGACACCTTTACAGGGTGAGTAGAAGACTTTCCTTGCAAACCAGAAAAAAGTCTAAGAAGTAATAAAAATCCTACTCCAAGATATCATTCCTCATTTTAGAGTTCCCTGCTCATTACAAAGTGATAGTGGGCTGACCTTTAAATCTGAAGTCACCCAAGGTGTTACTCAGGCCTTGGACACTGATTTTAATCTACATTGTGCCAGGCATCCCCAATTCTCTGGAAAGATTGAGAGGGTTAATGGAATATTTAAAAGATACCTTCTAGCTGGTCATGGTGGCACACGCTTATAATCCCAGCATTTGGGAGGCTGAGACCAGAGGATCCGGGTTTGTGGCCAACCTCAGCTACCTAGTGAGGCACTCTGCAACTTAGTGAGACCCGGTTTCAAAATAAAGAATAAAAATTAGGGCTGGGGGTATAGCTTGGAGGTAGAATGCCCCTGAGTTCAATCCCCAGTAGTGCAAAAAAAAAAAAAAAAAAAAAAAAACCTCCTAGCCGGTGTGGTGGCATACACTTGTAATCCCAGTACTTGGGAGGCTGAGACAGGAGGATCTGGGTTCACAGCGAGCCTCGGCTACTTAATGAGGCTTAGTGAGACCCTGTTTCAAAATAAAGAATTAAAAATAGGGATGGTGGTGTAGCTCAGAGGTAGAAGGCCCCTGGGTTCAATTCCCAGTACTACCAAAAAAAAAAAAAAAAAAAAAGATACCTCTTCAAACTGGCTCAAGAAGTACATGCTCCTTGATGGCAAATGTTCCCTAAGATTTAATGTGAATTTGCAATACTCCTGGCAAATTAAATCTCACCCCCTTTGAAAAATTATATGAGAGGTCTTTCCTGCTTCAGGATATAGTCTTTGATTCAGAATCCCAGATGTTAGCAGACTATGTCACTCAAGTGGCTGCTTATCAGTAAACTCTAGAAAGCGCCAGAGGAGAAGGGAGAGGCTTTTTTTTCCCCCAGGAGATCTAGTACCAATCAAATCTGTAGAGAAAAAGGGAACCTTTGGATGGGCCCCTATCCCATCATTCTCTCTGCTCCTACTGCTATTAAGGGACCTTGCATTGATTACTGGATACACCATACCAGAGTCAAGCGGTGGATGGCTGAAGATCCAACAGCATTAACTCTGGAAGCCCCTGAAACCATCTCAGAGTACTCCTGTGAGCCACTGGAGGAACTCCAACTTCTGTTTAAGAAAACATTCGACAATGAATAGACACATGTCCCTTCCTTGGCAAGAATTTCACAGATTTCTCTCAGATTTCACCCAAGACCTTATCTGGTTTCCTCGTAGTCTGGTTGATGCACTTGAACAACTCCTACATGCACTCAACAAGACGTGGCTCTGAGGTACATTCCAGGGTTACACCCCTACCCAAACTGGTTTCTTTTCATCTTGCCTTTTCTTTTTGCTTCACAATTTACTCCCTGTGGCACCAAACCGTATTTTGTTGAGGAGCTCTGGTTCCTTTGAGTGGGAAAGGGATTAGAGGCAAGGTCCGTGCATCACTGTACTCTAAAGAGAGTACTCTGGCACTTGTGTCAAGAATATATTAGTTCTCTATTGCTGTGTGACAGATTACCACAATCTTATCACTAAAAGATGATCTCACAGAGTCCCTGGGTCAAGGAATCAGAGGGGGCTTAGCTGGGTGGTTC
>PVLC010001897.1:26132-31132 GCA_004027655.1 Graphiurus murinus | reverse complement strand
AAGCTATATGCTATCAGCAATTACAACTCAGTTGCTTATAGGCCAACAGTTCACAAGATGATAGCACATCACTCATTTATCTTTAAAGAACTATATGTTTATTAGAGAAAACTTGAGAAGTATGGAAAAGAGTTAAGAAAACAAAAGAATGAATTCAACCAAATTATGTCATGTGCATGTACAAATAGGTAACAAATCCCAGAATAATATATAATTATAATGTACCAATTAAAAAAAGCATATAAATCCTAAGTCAGATCATGTCCCTTCTCTGCTCAAAATTCTCCCATCCCACTCAGATGAAATTCACAGTCTAGCCTCCCTTCAACACTAGCATCTCTTCCCCATGACTCTTTCTCACTGTTTCTGCTTCAGAGGTAGTTTCCCTGGTCTTCCAACCATTCCAGGCACACCCGGAGTGCCTGGAGGCCTTTGGAAGAGCTGTTTTCACTGCCTAAGCTCTTCTTCCACCAGGTAGCCTACAGGACTTTCTGGGCTCTTCACGCAAGAATCACATTCCCAGGGGGACTTTCTCTTCCTCCCCACCCAACATTTCCACCTCTCCCTGACATTTTGCATTCCCTTCGAGGTTTTTAACTTCCCTCCTTAACAGGTCCCTAATATGCCACACATTTTATCTTATTTGTTGTGCTTTTTGTTCCCCCGTGGGGAATTGAGCTCCTTAGGCCACAGGTTTTTGTTTTGTTTGCTGCTGCTTCTACATCTAGAACAGTTCTTATACTTGTTTTATGCATAGATTAATGTGGCTATTCCATTGCTCATTATAATGTTGAGCTTCTGGAGTATTTACTTTTTTCCATCTCTTTCCACTGATTTTCATATGTTAATTTTGTATCCTACTGAGCTGATTTTAACAGTTTTGTTGAGCCTTTAGGATTTCCTACATACACAATCATGTCGCCTGCTAACAGATCATTTTACTTCTTCCTTCCCAATTTGGATGTCTGTTACTTCTTGTCTAATGAGTTTGGCTAGGTTTTCCAGTGCTATGTTGAGTAAAGGTGGTGAGGGTGAGCATTCTGTTTTGTGAGCACCAGATCTTAGAGCAAAAGCTTTCAGCATTTCCCTGTTGATTATACAAGCTGTGGGTGTTATGTATATAGCCTTTATTGTGTTGAGGTAAAGTTCCTTCTAAACCAATTTTGTCGAGTTTTTATCATCAATAATGCTGAATTTTGTCAAAAGATTTTTCTTTAACTCTTGAGACTATCATGTGATTTTCATCTTTTCTTCTGCTTATATGATATATCATATCCACAGATTTGCATATATTGAATCATAATGTATTTATGTATATAAATATTGTATCATATATTCACATATATTGGACTTGGTCATGGTGTGTTATCTTTGGAACATGCTGTCCAATATGGCTTGCCAGCATTTCACTGAGGGTTTTATGTCTGTTCTTCAGTGATACTTAGCCATACTTTTCAGTCAGGGAGGTGTAGGGCATGGGCTTTGAGTGGCTTCAGCATCTGGGGCTGGCCTCAGGGAAGACTGTGGGGGTCCTTAGCAGAAAAGGTTATTTGAGTCCTCTTGTTTTCTGGAAGGAAATTCCTAGCAGAGGGGATTTCTTTTGACATTAACCTGTATCAGCATAGGGGATGGTGTGACATAAGCAAATTAGAAAGGTTCTGCCTACCCCTTTCTGTGCTGCCACACTTAGGCTTTTTCACTCCCCTGGGTTGCTTCTGCTTGCTGAATGGACTCCAAATCTCTCCCAGAGCTGTTTCATCAGTGTACAGTTGTTAAATCATTATTTTTTTGGTAGGGGGTAATAACGGCTAAGACCTTTTGGTCTGCCATCTTGCTGATATCAATCACTGTTTTTTTTTATTTTTATTTTTTTGCGGTACTGGGGATTGAACTCAGGGGCATTCTACCTCTGAGCTATACCCCCAGCCCTATTTTTTATTCTTTATTTTGAAACCAGGTCTCACTAAGTTGCGGAGTGCCTCACTAGGTAGCTGAGGCTGGCCGCGAACCCGGATCCTCCGGTCTCAGCCTCCCAAATGCTGGGATTACAAGCGTGCGCCACCACGCCTGGCTATCAATCACTGTTAATTCCATTAATTTTTATGCTTAGGGAAGTTCCTACTCTTATTTAAGTGTTGCATAAATGTACACACGAAGACATATTTTTACTCTTTAGACTTCTTGAAATTAATTTTGTAACATAGAAAAGAGAAAGAGGTTATTTTAATTTTTAAAATAATTAAACAATTGTCCCAGCATTGTCTAAAATATATTCTTCCCAAGCTGGGTATAGTGGCACACTTGGAGGCTGAGACAGGAAGATCACAGGTTTGTGGTCAGCCTTAGCAACCTACTTAGTGAGACCCTCTGCAACTTAGTGAGAACCTTTTTCTTCCCTGTTCTTTCATGGTGTAATTCCACTCATACATTTCAAGGGATATGGGCTTTATACTATTATGTTTAGTCATTTCATTGACTATTTTGGAGTTATTATAAAACTGTTTAATTATTTTTTTGCTTTTTAAATTTTTTGTCGTACTGGGGATTAAGCCTAGAGGAATTCTACTTCCCAGCTACACCCTCAGCCCTATTTTATTCTTTTATTTTGGAACAGGGTTTCACTAAGTTGCAGAGGGCCTCACTAAGTTGCTGAGGCTGGCAGCGAACCTCTAATACCAAATCATCTTTACTTATTTTGCTACTGCTATTAAACTTGGAAACCAGTTTAATGGCTATTAACTTGAATATATCCTCATACATTAAGTCTCTCAATGTTTTACACTTCAAAAAGCTGCCTGGGATTTCTCCTCAAGAATCTGCCCACTTGAGCTTCAGGGAATAAGAGGGATACTGAAGGGGAGGGTCATGGCACCAAGGGTGCTTCTGGGGCTCTGATTATAATTTTCATTGATTTGACACTCAATAATGTAGTAAGTTCTAGGAGTTTATGTCCCTTCTTTATCCAGGAGAGGGAAGTTGGGCTATAGACAGTCTCATGGGGGTAGTAATTTTTTGGGGGGGGGGGTACTAGGGATCAAACCCAGGGCCATTCTCTCTTTGAGCTACACCCCAGTCATTTTTATCATTTTTATTTTGAAACCAGGGTCTTGCTAAATGGCTGAGGCTGGCCTCAAACCTCCTGTCTTAGCCTTCCAAGTACTGTGATTACAGGTACGCATCACTGTGCCCCGCTCATAGTAAATGATTTTTAGGAAGATGAATGGGTCCCAAGAACAAACAGTGGCCTGTGACAAAGTTCCTCTGGGCTCTGGGTGTGATGTGTGATTTTCAGTCTCTTCTTCTGTGATAAGATGATAAGAGCTTAATCTCTCTCCCTCCCTCCTTTCCTTCCTCTTGTTCTCTTTTTTTCTTTTTGTGGCCCTGGGGATTGAGAGTCACACACACACACACACACACACACACACACACACAAACAAAAAAACCTCTCTAGGTTAATGAGAGTCTCACTATTTACTGAGACTGTCCTCGAACCTGCAATCCTCCTGTCTTAGCCTTTCAAGTACTGGGATTATGAGTGTGGGCCACCATGTTCCCCTGGTTAATGACATTTCAACAAAACAATTGGAGGTCCTGGGTATGGTAGTGCATGTCTGTAATCTAGTACTTGGGAGGCTCATAGAGGAGGACCACAGGTTTGAGGCCAGCCTCGGTAACTTAGCAAGGCTCTCTGCAACTTAGCAAGACCCTATCTTAAAATAAAAAATAAAATAGGGTTGGGAGTATAGCTCAGAGATAGAACGCCCCTGGGTTCAATCCCCAGTAACACACACACACATATTGATTAAAAGCAACTCTGTTCCTTCTTAGTGGATCCAGTCTTTAAGTAGATACAAAACTTCAGAGCAAGCTTTGTCCAGCATTTGCTTATCTGCAAGTGCCATTAATTTAAAATAACTAGCATACAACAGCACAATATTAGCCAGGTGTGGTGACACATGTCTATAATCCTAGTACTTGAGAGATTAAGACAGGAAGTTCAGTAACTTACTGAGACCCTGTTTCAAAATAGAAAAACAAAAAGGCTGGGGATGTAGCTTGGAGGTAGAATGCCTCTTGGGTTCAATCCTGTTACCTACCCCCAACAACAACAAAAAAGAGGCACAATATCTTGAGTTGACAGTTCCTGGATAACTGAGAGACAAGCACTCAGTCCTCTGCTACTGTGATCATGTATAGGTAGACCCATCCCTCTCTCAAACTGTACTGGGCATTGATGTGAGAAAAAAGAAAACTGGTCCTGCTTATGAATCTTTCTGTATCTTGTGATCCAGTTCTCTTTGTAACTTGACTCTGATGGCATATTTAAAAAGAATCATCCTCCTGTGTAAAGACCTTGTCTATACTATATTGTGGCCATTTCTTTGAAGTCTGTTTCTTCATCCATTTCCTAACTTGTCATTTGAATAAAAACAAAATTTTGTTTAGCAATTTCAAACAAACAAACAAAACCCAGACATGACAGTGTCTACATTAAAGTAAAAAGTTTAATAAGAGCATCAAAAACTACAGTAAAGATGAGGATTGAAAGTTAGATGTTAGACTTAATACAATTATTTTTACATTTTAGATAATCCATGAAGAGCAAAATTGTAAAATATCAATGTGTATGAGAAAAGCATCAATAGTCCTTCAGTGATGTACCATATAAAGATACTTTTTAAAAATGCTACAATTTGAGGCATTGTATTTAAAAGTTTAAGAAACTTCTGATTCAGGCACAATCTCATAAAAAGCAGTTCTGTTTTCAAGTAAGCTGTAAACTCTTTGGTTAGAAATACTGCAAATCGCCGGGCGTGGTGGCGCACGCTTGTAATCCCAGCATTCGGGAGGCTGAGACCGGAGGATCCGGGTTCGCGGCCAGCCTCAGCTACCTAGTGAGGCACTCCGCAACTTAGTGAGACTCGGTTTCAAAATAAAGAATAAAAAATAGGGCTGGGGGTATAGCTCGGAGGTAGAATGCCCCTGAGTTCAATCCCCAG
>PVLC010001897.1:0-26032 GCA_004027655.1 Graphiurus murinus | reverse complement strand
CCCCTGCATTTAGTCTATGAAATTTTCTTTTTTAAAAAAACAAAAATTCCCAAGGCACCAAAGATTAGCCTATATTTCATTCATCTATATTGGAAGCATTTAATTATATTTATAAAAAGGAAGAGTGGTGTGGTAGATAACACAAAACAAAGTAAGGTTTGATTATATAATAATTTCATCTTTTCTTAGGTTCACAGTAAGCAGAAATTATTTTCACTCCTTGAGCATGCAGGGATCTGCCTAGGAATGTGCTCAATCAAAGGAAAAGTCAGGGTTCATTTCATATTTGCCCTGGAATGCCATTTGTGGACTAAGAACATCTAACTACACAAAGTGGTTAATGACAGATGATGTCAGAGGTTGGGGAGATCTGATGTTTCCACTCATGGAAAACAGAGCAAGGAAGGATGGTAAGTCACAGGAGGGCTTTCTGATCAAAGTGTTCAAGTTTTTTCCTTTTTGTTCAGTCCTCCAAGGATCAACAACTTGATCTTTCCTTGCGCTCTTTCTATCAGGAGGAACAGCGGTAGCTGCTTCCCTCCTCTAGCAAAGAGGCCCGTGGTTATGGATGTTCAGGTGCTGGGAGTTGGCATTCTGTGCTATACAGCAATTAAGGCAGCATTCTAAAGTATAGATGCCTTCTTTTAAATGATGAATAGCTGGGTGTGGTGGCACATGCTTGTAATCCCAACACTTGGGAGGCTGAGACCCCGGGTTCGAGGCCAGTCTCAGCTACTTAGTGAGGCTCTTGGCAACTTAGTGAGACCCTGTTTCAAAACAAAGAGTAAAAAATAAGGCTCGGGGTGTAGCTCAGAAGTAGAATGCCCCTGGGTTCAATCCCCAGTATCGCAAAAAAAAAAAAAAAAAAAAAAGTCTAATAACTTTAAAAACATGCTTAATTGACATTAACAAATAACACATACTGGTTTTTAGAATCATCTTTAAGCAACAAAAATACAACCCGTGGGCATCTGAATAGGGTGGGATTTTACCCTTCAGCACCTTTCTTTTTTTGCGGTACTAGGGATTGAACTCAGGGGTGTTCTACCTCTGAGCTACACCCCCAGCCCTATTTTTTTATTCTTTATTTTGAAACCAGGTCTCACTAAGTTGCGGAGTGCCTCACTAGGTAGCTGAGCCTGGCCGCGAACCCGGATCCTAGGTCTCAGCCTCCCGAATGCTAGGATTACAAGCGTGCGCCACCATGCCCAGCTTCTTAAGCATCTTTCTTAAGTCATTCACAGCCCAGCAGGATAGTGCATGCCTGTAATCTCAGTACTCAGTAGGCTGAGACAGGAGGATTTTCGGTTCAAGGCCAGCCTCAGCAATTTAATGAGACCTTGTCTCAAAATAAAAACTAAAAAGGGCTGATGGTATAGTTCAGAGATAGAATGCCCCTAAGTTAAGTCCCCAGTACCAAAAAAAAAAAAAAAAAAAAGTCCTTTACAGGTTAATTGGGCATCGCTCGGATCAAGGCACTGTGAGAGAGGTGACAGTGCTACATCCTCGCCTCAAGGGGTCAATCTGGGATGGAGAAGGAGACTGAAGACTGTGGGACTGAGCCGTGGCCATACTGAGAAGTGGCCCAGAAAGTGCTTTCTAGTCACAAGCATTAGGAGGTTTGAAACCCAGCAGCTTTGTCAGCTACAAACCAGCACCCTCCTAATGTGGGACTTGCATAAGCACATAAGTAACTCCAGAAGTAAGGTGCCAGCACGAGGAAAGGCTCGAAAATCTGGATGCTCATGTTATCATCATGATTATGTCCACATACGCAGTACCATGGGGGAATGGAGGAAAGGGCTGGCCACTCTTCGGAGCATGCTCTCACTGGGGAGACACCAGCACACTGGGGGACAAGTCTTCACTGCACAGGACTTCTTTGCCATCTAACATCCTTGTCTCATGGTAGCAAAAGGTTTTCTTATGATAACCAAAGGGGGGAAAACGCACTCATACACTTCCAAACACCCTTGGAATGGGTTACTACATACCTGCTGAGAACTGTTCTTCTAGAGGGGCCCTTTTAATTAAGAAACAATATGGTCTTACTAATGAAGAATAGTTGCCTTCCTGTCTTTGAGAATATTCAAGGATCAGATACAGTGGGCCTGGTGGCTGGGAGAATGAGATATAACCTCAGCTCTCAGCCCTCAGCCCTTGCTAACAAAAGTATTCAAGATACCACTTTCATGTGGTCAGGGATCTTAAAAAGCCAGTATGTAGATCTTCTGCTACTCCTGGATTTCTTCTTTAGAACTTAGTGGCATTTTGGTCATGTCAAAAAAAAAAAAAAAAAAAAAAAAGATGAGACATCTGACTTTCCTTGGTGCTGAGAGGTAGGAAGAAGGCAAGCTGTGTCACCCTCATCTTAATACGGGATGGCAGAGGCACTGAGGGACAAGAAGATATGCTCGTGTAGAAGCCAACACAACCCAAACCCAGAGCTTTCACTTCCTGACTGGGGACTTTGGTCAACTAGAGACATGTACTGCTAAAATGGCTGAAGAATTCTCCTGAGGAATCTTCCAGGATGAAAGCCCCGGAGCTCTACACTCTTTCCAGGTGCTCTCTGATCCGAGCCTAACCTGGAGCTGCTGTCAATCGCAGCAGGAAGTACCTGTTTGCCTTCTCTTTTCGGAGGCACTCATCTTTTTGAAGTGATTATATTAAATGGATGTGGGGCTAAAGTTAGGCCAAATCTTCCAGTCAAGGTGGGCTTCTTAGAATCCTCAGGTAAAGCAAACATGAAACTCTGCATTAGGCTCACAAACATCAGGAACAATTCCATCTTTGCAAGTTGCTCTCCCATACACACCCGCTTCCCTGAAATGAGATTAGAGGAAAAGTGGAGGTTATAAAGCCACATATATCACATATTCTCCCACAGTATATGCTGATCAGAATTTTTACATGCCAAGTTCATATTTTCACTACTCATAAAACCCTACCCTCATCTAGACAGACAGATCCAATGGAACAGCTACCTTATCTCTTCTATGCCTACTTATCTTTGTTCTTTGCTGTCATCTGGAGGATTAAGGTGGGGAAGTCGTATTAGAATCTCTGGAGCCTCCTTTTCCATAGAAAGAATATTATGTGCCCTAATCTAGGAACCTAAAAGAGGAACCTGGTTGGATTAGAGAAGCCTTCTTACACAGCCTAGCAGAAAGTCAGAAGTTGCTCTTAACTCCAATATTCCCTTGGACCTAAACTAAAGGTTAGGCAGCCCAGAAAGGAAGATTTGTAGGCATATTTAAAGATTAAAAACCACCTGCTTTTGTTTTGTGTTTTGATACTGGCGATCGAATCCAGGAGCATTCTACCTCTGAGCTACCCTCAGCAACTTAGCAAGACTCTCAGCAACTTAGTGAGACCCTATTTCAAAATAAAAAATAAAATGGGGTTGGGGTAGAGCTCAGAGGTAGAATGCCCTTGGTTCAATCCCCAGTTCCACAACAACAACGAAAACCACACGGTGGAGAACCATTATCTAAATTACCTCTTGTACTAGCTTGCCAAGAAAGAAACATTTTAAAAACAACGTCAAATAAAGATCATTTTTTTTTTAGTTCTACGTGTGTGTGTGTGTGTGTGTGTGTGTGTGTGTGTGTGTGTGGTGGGGTGCTAGGGATTGAATGCCAGGACTTGTTCATGCTAGGCAAGTGCTATACCACTGAGCATATTTTTTAAAATTATGCCATTAAAAAATAAAAGTTTAACTGACCTATACCAAAAGGAATAAAGGTTTCTTTTTTTAAAAGTTGTCCTTGGTCATCCAGAAATCGATTGGGATAGAAGTCATCTGGTTTCTCCCAAATGGCTGGGTCTCTGTGTACTGACCACAAATTGGGTAATACCACTGTGCCTTTAGGAATGGTATACCCTTGGAGCACTAAAACAAGCAAACGAAAAACCACAGTGTTACTTAACATGCTTTTATGAATAGTTCTTCCCAAATATCACCATCTGAAAAAAAGAAAGTCTGGTTTTACATACTTATCATCTTAATTGGCTGAGACTGAACTTTATGGTACTATAGGGCAGGGATAAGATTTTACTACCTGGTATCCTTCTTTCTACACCATCCCACGACCTAGCCTGAAACAGGACACAGGAAGTGCTCTCATGGATATTAAGTTAATGAATTCAATCAAACCATAAAAACATTACAATTAAGAGAAAACAGTAAAGCAGAAATAATTGGGTATTGCAGGTAAACTTCCCCTATGAATTACAGATTCCCAAGATTTATACAAAATGTAAAAGTTTATAGAGTATTCTGTCTGTGGGAAACTGCTCTAAGTCTAAAGAATATTGGCTTAAGGATTTATAGCTTTTTGCTTGCTTTGGCAGAAGATTGCCTCTCTTGAGGAAACTGAACAGTGACTTTGATAATGCCCCGCCCCTTCAGTATCTAAGCTATTTCCTCCTGTTTTACTACACTTTTTGCTTGCTTTGCCTAAAGGTGGAAGACTGCCTCAAGGAGGTTGCTGAATACAGCCAGATAACAACTTATCTTCTGATGCCCTACTCTTTAGCCAGAGATAATTAATGATTTGATGACCCAGCTTTAATTCTGTAAGCCTGTAATAAAAGGAGGAGCCGAGGAGGAGCTTGGCTCTCTTGCCTTCTCCCCTCTCACCTCTTCGAGACCAGGAATAAAATCTCAAGAGCATTTTTTTCATCACGTTGTTCCTGCTGGTACAGAGCCTGGTTTATGTCTATATGATGAGGAAGGTAAACTAAGATAAAGGAATGTACAGGGAACTCAGCCTGGTTCTTACCATCTGACAGGTTAACATGCTTTTGTTTTTGTTTTTGTTTTTTGTGAACGCAGCAGTGTTTTACCTTTGAGCTACACCCTTAGCCCTATTTTATTTTTTATTTTGAAACATGCTGAGGCTAGCCTTGAACCTGTAATCCTCTTGTCTCAGCCTCCCAAGTACTGGAATTGTAGTCTTATACTACCATGCCTGGCTTAACATGCACTTTAAACAATACCCAAAACATGATGTGCACACTGCAGTGTATCTAACTTGTACCAAAAAACTGTCAAGTGATCCACTGTAGTTTACAAGCAACTGTCCCTACAACCATCTTATAACACATTCAAGCCCATTACACTGTGGGCTGGCCCCAGAGGAGGTAAGTTTCTTAATAGGGATGTTTAAAGACAGTATGGATATGACCAATTGGACATGTTTCACTATAGGTAAGAAGTTAAAATGAGAGACCCTGGAATCAGATGGTCTCCTTTTTTCCTTGTGGCACTGGGATTGAACCCAGAGGTATTCTACCTTTGAGCTACACCTCCAGCCCTATTTTTTATTCTTTAATTTGAAACAAGGTCTCACTAAGTTGTAGAGGGCCTTACTAAGTAGCTGAGGCTGGCTGCGAACCTCTAATACTCCTGTCTCAGCCTCCCAAGTACTGGGATTACAAGCGATGCCGGACTCCTTCTAATTCCTTAAGTTTATGCTGTGGTTGCAGAATTTAAAAAATTGAAGTATGGTATTTCCAGCTACATTTCCTTTTCTCTTTCTTTCCTTTTTCCTCTTTTTGTGGTACTAGGGATTGAACCCAGGAGTATTGTACCACTGAACTACAGCCCTAGTCTTTTTTGCTTATTTATTGTACTACTGAACTACAACCCTAGCCTTTTTTACTTATTCGTCCTGTCTCAGCCTCCCAAATATTGGGATTACAGGCGTGTGTCACCACCTGGTTTCTAGCTAAAAATCTTAATTCCACATTTAGACCAGCTCTTCTGACTTCCATGAAGAGGATTGGAGGCTCTTTTGTTAATTCTGCATTTTTTTTCTGCCAACACAGCTGGTTTAAATTGTGACATTATTTATTTTACCAGTGTAAACATGGATGCTCTGAAGGCTAGAGAGCTATTAATAAAATTCAGATTTCTGAAATGTCAGCAAAACTAGTAAGAGCCAACTGAGGGCTGGACAAGTCCTGGGCATTCCATCCTCTACAGCGTAGGGCACGCTCCCATGCCCACTCCACCCTCACCTCAGCTCCCCTGGCTTCCAGGGCTGTGCCTGCCCAGGACATGCGAAGAAGGAAGACCTGCACTTGCCTGTTTCCTCTGAGGTCATATGAGGAATGGCGAGTGGCACCACCGCCGTCAGCCTCTGCACCTCCATGATGGTGGCCTCTGTGTAGGGCATCTGGGCCTTGTCTGTGAGGGAGGGGGCTCGGTCAGGACCAATGACCCTTTCAATTTCTTCATGAACCTTTTCTGTGTAAAAGGGAAAGAATAAGCCAAAAGATAAGCCTGGGAGAGAGTTGCGCTTGTACTTCCGTGCATACTTCCCTTTACCACTTACACACAACTGGTAGGTCAGAAGTACAGGCCTGATTCAGCTAGGGGAAGTGAAACATTGGTCAGACGTGCCAGTGGGGCCTCTGAAGGAAGACAGCAAGACAGACAACAAAGGAGAAAGCACCCGGATTCATGCAGTCATGGGAACATGGGATTGACTCTCCAAGCTGACTTTGACAATATGTGATAGCTCAAGATGGCCTCTAATGACCCCGAAGGCCCAGTGAGACTTATGCCAGACTTCTACTGTACAGAACTGTAAGATAACAAATCTGTGTTGTTTCAGACCAAGTTTTTAGTGATTCGTTATAGAAGCAATAGAAATGAATGCACTATCCTCCTCTGTTCTTCCACTATTTACTGTTAATGACATTCGTTCACTATCTCTTGATACTGATGTGGTGGAACTAGCTGTGTGACTTTTACAAACTTGTCTGGACCTCTGTCCTTGACACAAGGAGAATGGATTTGGACAAGTGTTCCAATTTCCTTCTCTAAAGGGTCTTCACCATCATAGATTTCAGACAGAATTATATCTGCAGAGATTAGAACAGGGCTAAGTTACTAGTCCTTTCCAACTCCCTATGAGATATATTTATTTTGTTTTCTAGCATGAAGACATTGCTTAGTATCTGAATCTACCAAACCACTGAAGTTGCTAATCTTGATTTAAATAGCCTGGTTTTGCAAAGAATATACAGAGCATGTCTATTAATTACCTTGTACATCAGGATTCAGTGACATATACAACAGGCACCAAAGCAGAGAGTTGGTTGTGGTATCAGTCCCAGCAATGAAGAGATCCCCAATGATATAAAATAAGTAATCTTCATTAAAACTACTGTTGCTGTTATTTTTCTTCTCCTCCTCCATGTGGAGGAGGTACATGTCTATGAAGTCCTGAGGGTTCTCGCCATCCAGAGACTCTTGATGGTCTTTGATGATTTGTTTAAGGAAACTAGTTATATCTTTTTCAATTTGTCTTAATTCCTTAAATGGTCCAAAGGGAAGGTAATAAAGCCAGGGGCATATGTTGACCAGGAGAAGCTGGCTGTTCAGACAGATTTCTAACCCTCGTGACATAAAATCAAGCATCCTCTTGAATTCACTGTTGGTGTAATCGAAGCGTTGTCCAAAGCACAAGGAACAAATGATGTTGGAGACAGCATTACTGACGATGGGGAAAGGGTTAAAGGGGTTGGATCCATGCTTTTGCATTTCCTCTTTCACGTATCTGAACTCCTCAATAATCTTGGGCTCCAAGCTAAGTTTTCCCAAGCCAAAATGACGAAGGGTTGAATGAGAGAACTTCCTCTGTTGTTTCCAGACTGGGCCATAATGTGCAAACACAACTCCTGCAGAAGGACATCAAGAAAGGAAGGTGAAAGAGAACGATGCCTGATGATACTGAATAGGACATACCATGGAGTATATTCTGTATTTTTCAAGTCACTATGCAAAATTCATATGTGGATAAAGATCAACAGGCAAGAAGAATGGCTGGCAAAATTTAGTTATCAAGATAGTTTATGCCAGTATGGTGGCACATGCTTGTAATCCCAGAACTTGGGAGGCTGAGACTGGAGGATCCGGGTTCACGGCCAGCCTCAGCTACTTAGTGAGGCCCTCCGCAACTTAGTGAGACCCTGTTTCAAAATAAAGAATAAAAAATAGGGCTGGGGGTATAGCTTGGAGGTAGAGTGCCACTGAGTTCAATCCCCAGTACCGCAAAAACAAAACAAAACAAACAAACAAAAAAATAGGGCTAGGGGTATAGCTCAGAGGTAGAATGCCCCTGGCTTCCATCCCCAGTACTGAAAAAAAAAAAAAAAGAAAAAAGATGGTTTATATTTCCAATAATAACAAAAATCATATCCAATTGAATTAGAAGAATTTACTACAAAAATATTAGTATTGATAATAAACACATGGGAAAATGAGGAGCAACAAGTTCCAATATTTAAAATTAGTTTGTACATTTAAATATCTTTATATTTCATAAAAGTGAATCTAAGCTTAGAAAATATATCAGGCCATATATATATATTCAAAGTACCTATGTTCTAGCTGAGCATGGTGGTACACACCTATAATACCAGTACTTGGGAGGCTGAGACAGGAGGATTGAAAGCTCAAGACCAGTCTCAGCAATTTAACCAGACCCTGTTTCAAAATAAAATAGGTCTGGGGCATTATTCAGAGGTAGAAAGCTCCTGGGTTCCATCCCGAGTACCACACACAAAAAGAGTAACAACAAAAACAACTATATTCTTAACATTATGAGCAGAAAGATAAGTATAGTAACCAATTGATATGAGGGCAGAGACTATATCTGGTTGCGTTCATCATTAAAATCCAGCTTCTGGCATAGTGCTGGATACAGAGGAGCTTGCTAAATGTTAGTTGAATGAATGAAGAGCCCAACTGGATTTGAACCATTGGCCATCAAAATTTGAAATCTAGTAACTGGCAAGTAATCCAAAATGTGAGTTGTTGGCAACATCCCTCCTTTGGAAACATCTGTTAAGGTGGTCCACAACTACATCTTATTTGATTTTCCCACCATTAAGCCCAACAGAATTGCTCCCAGACATATCACATTATTCACCAGTAGCTCTTACTTCCTGTCACCTGTTTGTCCTCCTGTTTCTCATGGTGTGCTCACAATGTCAGCCAGTTCTCCTTCTTTCCCATGTTATTTCTGAATGCATACTCTGTGCTAGGCATGCAGGATACAGCTGTGAATGAAATAAAGCCCCTGCTCTGTGGTTAAGTCTTCTCACATTCTTTACTGCCTTTCTAAAATGCCTTTCAATACAAATATCAACCTACCTGTTCTCCTCTCCTAGGAGTCTTTCATGTGTCTATTCACCTTTGTACTGTTTGCTCTTGCTAAGCCTCTCTCATCATTTAGGAATTTCCATTTTCTGGCTTCTACCTCTTCCTCTCTCGTTTTACTCCCTATTTTTGCTGAAGCATATCCTCTAGTAGTTTCCAAGAAAAGATGCATGGAAGGCAAATTTCTACAGATTTCGCATATCTGAAATGTGTGCATTCTACCATTGTACTTCCTCTGAGTTTTGAAGGCACTAAGAGTGAATTGATGAATCATAAAATACATGTATAGCTAGACAGCAGTCAAACTACTCTCCAAAATGAGAATTATACCCCAAGTGTATCCACTGGAAGTGTATGAATGTTCTTTTGTTCCAAACAGTTGCCTAGTTGGCAACAGTTTGTTTCTTTGTTTTTTTGTGGTGTTGGGGACTGAACTAGGGGCATTCTACCTCTGAGACAAACCCCCAGTCCTACTTATTTATTTTTTTTTTTAAATAGGATTTCGCTAAGTTGCTGAAGCTGTCCTCAAACCTGCAATCCTCCTGTCTCAGCCTCCCAAATACTGGAATTACAGGTATGTGCCGCCACACTCAGCAGTTGTTAACATTTTTATTTTTGCCCATTAGAGGGCTAAAACGTCTCTCTTATGACTTCTGTCTGTTCTTGTCCTACTGTAACCAGTGGCTCAGAGCAGCTTTTCACATGACCCCTGGCCTACTCTGATTTCCTGTGTGCCATTTCCTTTTTCTTACAGTCTAGATGCATGGCAGATCTCTCATGTGGTTTTTTTTCACGTGTGTGTGTGTGTGTGTGTGAATGTGTGTGTTTGTGTATGTGTTGGTGGAGTACTGAGGATTGAACCCAGGTGTGTTATACCTATGAGCTACACCCCAGCGATATTTTACTTTTTAATTTGAAACAGGGTCTTGCCAAGTTAGCATATGCTGGCCTTGAATCTGTGATCCTCCTGCCTCAGCCTCCCAAGTACTGGAATTACAGGCATACTCTGTCATACCTGGTAATCGTTTCCCCTTTTAATGGTATTATTTGATAAACAGAAGTTTTAAATATAAGGAGAGTTGCATTTATCAATTTTTTATTTGTACTATAAGTCTTATTTTAGAAATCTCTTCCTCCCATGAGTTCAGAAATAACACTATTTTCTTATAAAATTTTAAAACTTTGTTTTTCATGTTCTAGTGTCTATAACCTACCTGGAATTCATATTTGTTAGGCATTCCTACCTATCCTATGGTAGGAACCCAAACATTGTATCCCACATGGACAACCTATTGTTCAAGCATAATTCACCGAACATTCCCTGCCCTTCCTACACACCTTCCACCCTGGCATGTGGAAGGCTGCCTCTGCTGTGTGTTTCCTGTATGGCAGTTTATAAGCTTTCTAGTTGGCTACACTGGTCTGCTCATCACTGTGCTTAAAGTACATTATCTTAATTACTGTTATTTTATAATGCATACCTATTAATATCTAATAGTACCTCTTCTATTTGCTCTTTCCCTCAGTCTGACTACAGCAAACCATCTTTCCCTTGAAACAGATGCTACCTTGAGATGCCTCTTCTCCCAGTTTCATAAGCAGAGGGTAAAGCCCTTTATCTTCAAAATTTCCTTTTGCCTTTCACTTTTATGGCTTTGAAACTGCCTAGACTCTTGTTTCAAGTTCCCAGCAATTTCCTGATATTTTAAGTGCTTTTTTCCTCTCTGTCAGTGATATTGTCTGAGCTCTAACAGGTTTCAACCATCTAATAAGCATTTCCTTTTCTACCTTCACAATCAATGTCTCATAAACATTTGTGGTGGCATAACTTATAAGAGTAAAAAAATTTTAAATTACCTAATTTCTATCAACAATGAAAATGATAAAACCATGTAATATATTCCATTTACTGGAATGTTTTCATAATATGGATACAGCATAACATTTTAATAACAAAAGCTAGAGGTAGAAAGATACTTTAAATATTCATTGTAAAGCCAGGCGTGGTGATGCACACTTGTAATCCCAGTACTTGAGAGGTTGAGATAGGAGGATCGCAGGACAGTGTCAGCTAGTAGTGAGACTCTCATCAACCTAGCAAGACCCTGTTTCCAAATAAAAACAAAATAGAGCTGGGGGTGTAGGGCAGAGGTAGAATGCCCCTGGGTTTAATCCCCAGTGAGACACACACACATACAGTATTCATTGTATATAGGTTTTTTAAAAGTAACCTAAATAAAGTTGCGTGCTAAGAATCTAAGCAAATTTGAGCAGTGGATAAACAAGTTTATATTGTCTGAATTCATATTTGCAATAGTTTATAATAAATATGTAATGTGTACATCCCTTTCAGAAGAAACAGACCACACTTAGAATAAAGCACTGCTTTGGTACCTTGGCACTAATTTTTAAGCTTTATTTCTTTAAGCTTTATTTTAAGATTTATTTTCTTCCCTGCTCAGGAAAAGAATAGGTAGATTAATGAGAGTGAAGGGTGCAGGCAATATAGAACATCTTTGTGGATTGTCTAGCTCACTGCAGTTTTATGGGCTTAAAAAGAACACCAACCTGTCTTAAAAAAAAAAAAAGTTATTGCAAGTGCAAGGATGATAAATGCAGGAACCTGAGGCAGGTACCAGCTTGACAGGAATGTTTCTATAAAGGCCAGGCTGAAATGACTAGTACAGGTGGTACCCAGTGTCTGTCTTATTATGGTGCAAAAGCACTATGAATTTAGTAGAAACCAAACTTTGAAAATGTGTATGTGTGTGTGTGTGTGTGTGTGTGTACTGACAATTGAATACAGGACCTTGCACATGTACACTCTACCACTGAACTATACCCCAGTCCCCAAAGTTTGATTTTTCACTAGCAACATTTGGTATGACACTCTGGAGATGCTAGGTAGCACCAGTGAGCCACAGCTTCAAGCTGGCTATCATGAGTGAAGGTCTAGACTCTGTGGTATGTTACACTGCTAAGCTATGATGGTTGGTAGGTTAGGTGTATTAAATGTATTTTCTTTTTTTATTGGTGTATTGTAATCATACATCTTTGTAAGGTACAAGCTGGTAAAGGCATACATGCACACATCTCTCATTTAACCCTTCTCCAATTCCCACCCCACTCCCCTCCCTCCTTCCTTCTCAAGTTCAGTTTAGTGATTGACTTTGATATGTTTGTGAAAGTACATCATGTGCATTAAGGTGTTTCCCTCCCCACCCCCATCACCTTCAGTTAAGTCACCTTCTTTGTTCATCTAAGGGTTCTCCTTCTTCATCTAGAGCCCCTCTTATGTTCCACTTTCTCCCTAGCTTCTGCATATTAGGGAGAGCATATTATTTTTTACTTTTTGTGACTGACTAATCTCACTTAAAATGTTTTCCAGTTCCATCCATTTCCCTGCAAATGACATGATTTTGTTCTTCTTTATGGTTGAGTAAAATTTCATTGTGTACATATCCCATAGTTTTGTAATCCATTTATCTGTCGATGGACATCTTGGCTGGTTCCATAGTTTGGCAATTGTGAATTGTGTGGTTATAAACACAGATATACATGCATTGCTCTGATAATTTGGTTTCCATTCTTTTGGGCAGATACCCAGAAGTGGTATTACTAGATCACATGGTAGGTTCATTCTCATTTGTCTGAGAATTCTCCATACTGTTTTCCAAAGTGGTTGCACTAATCTGCAATCCTACCAACAATGTATTTGGGTTCCCATTTCTCCACTCCCTTGCCAGCATGCCAGCATTTGTTGTTGCTTGTGTTTTTGATGATTGCCATTCTAATTGGGGTTAGGTGAAATCTCAAGGTAGTTTTGATTTGCATCTCTCTGATTGCTAATGATGTTGAGCATTTCCTCATACATTTATTGGCCATTTGTATTTCTTCTTTTGTGAAGTGTTTATTTAGATCATTTGTCCATTTTTTGATTGGGTTATTTGTTTTCTTAGCTGTCAGTTTCTTGAGTTCTCTGTGTTGACAAAACTGGTTAACCATATGCAGAAAAATAGAAATAAACCCCACTTTCTCACCCTGCACAAGAGTCAATTCATGATGGATCAAAGATCTGGAAGTCAGGCCAGAGACCTTGCAGCTACCTGAAGAGGGCCTAGGTCCAACACTTCAACACACAGGCGCAGGTAAAAACTTTCTCAACAAGACCCCAAAGGCACAAGCAACTCAAAGGAAGATCAATACATGGGATTGCATTAAACTGAAGAGCTTCTGTGCAGCAAAAGAAACTATCAAGTACCTCAATAGAGAGCCCACAGAATGGGGGAAAATTTTTGTCAGCTACTCCTCAGATAGAGGACTAATATCTAGAATGTATTTTAATTTTATGGTATTTTCAACTTACGATTAATTTATTAGCATATATACCCTATGGTAAGCCAATGAGCACTGCAAAGGAGGAGTAGAAAGAGAGGCAGGCAGAGGTTGGGTCCTTCAAGGTATAGTGGGTCAATATGGCAATGGGAGACAATTAGTTTTAGCTGGATAGAGATGTGGTGTCACTCATAATTTTCCTTTTCTTTTCTTTTTGCGGTACTGGGGATTGAACCCAGGGGCATTCTACCTTGAAGCTACATCCCCTGCTCTATTTTTTATTCTTTATTTTGAAACAGGGTCTCACTACATTGCAAAGGGCCTCACTAAATAGCTGAGACTGACAGCAAACCTGTGATCCTCTTGTCTCAGCCTCCCAAGTACTGGAATTACAAGCATGTGCCACCACGCCCGGCTTACTCATGATTTTTTAAGAGATAATTTTGGCTTCTGTAAGGAAAAAGGGTTGGAGTAGAAGCAAACATGCTGATAAGGAGGCTTCTGTGGTATCAGATGAGAAATTATGGTAGCTTGGATGCTGACAGTAGAGAGGGAGGAAAGTGGATGGATGCAGCACACATATCTACAGTAGGAATTGACAAGACTTGTGGACTGACTGGAAGGGAAGAGATGGGTCTTAAAATGAAACACTGGTATCACAGAGAAAAGGGAAGCTTACCTCCACCTGGGTGATATAGAAGCCATGTCAGAACACATTCTCAATGAGGTGAGAGTGAATCACAATCTTAAAAACAGGCATGAAAAGCCGGGCATGGTGGCGCACGCTTGTAATCCCAGCATTCGGGAGGCTGAGACCGGAGGATCTAGGTTCGAGGCCAGCCTTAGCTACCTAGTGAGGCCCTCTGCAACTTAGTGAGACTCGGTTTCAAAATAAAGAATAAAAAATAGGGCTGGGGGGATAGCTCGGAGGTAGAATGCCCCTGAGTTCAATCCCTAGTGCTACAAAAAAAAAAAAAAAAAAAAAACCAGGCATGAAAAAATAAATAAATACGGGTGATGTGATGGAGAAACTGGAACACTCAGGCATTGCTGGTGGAAATGTAAAATGGTGTAGCCACTGTGGAAACTACTGAATTATATGATCAAGCAATTCTACTTTTAGACAGACACCGCAAAAAAACTGAAAGCAAGGACTCAAAAGAGGTACTTTTTACACCCATGTTTATAGCAGCATTATTCACAATATCCAAAAGGTAGAAATAGCAAAGGATGAATGAACAAGCAAAATGCGGCATATGCATGTAATGGAATATTACTCAGTCTCTAAAGGGTAATTCTCACACATGCTACAACATAGATGAACCTTAAAAACATTATGCTAAGTGATATTTGTCAGCCACAAAAAGATAAATGTGGTATGATTCCATTTACATGTGATACCTAGAATAGTAAAATTTCTAGAGACAAAAAAGTGGAATGGTGGAGGGGAATGAAAAATTATTGTTTAATGCTTTTCAGTTTTGCAAGATGAACAAAGTCCTGTGGATGGATGGTGGTAAAGGTTGCATAGTTAATGTGGATAATACCACTGAATTGTGCACAGGACAATGGTTAGGTTGGTGAATTTTTATGTGCATTTTGCCCCCATTATTTTGTTTTGGTACTGGAGATCAAACCCAGAGGCATTCTACCTCTGAACTATACCCCCAGCCCTTTTTATTTTGAAACAGGGTCTCACTAAATTGCTGAGACTGGGCTTGAACCTGTGATCCTCCTGTCTCAGCCTCCCAAGTACTGGGATTACAGCCTTATGCCACCACTATTTAATGAGGAAAGAGAGGCAGGTAGGATTTCTCCAGGCAGCCATGAGATCAGAAGGGAATTCCAAGCAGAAGCAGCAGCGTGTGTGAGGGAGCATTTGTGGGCATGGAGAGGTAGAGGTGTAGCCTGTGATGTTGGTTTTTCAGTGGTATCATGAACGTCATCACTATTTAAAACCTTGATGCCAACTCTGTCTGGCTTTATCAGATTCTAAACAGATAGAATCTGTTTATGCCATGTAGAAGGACAGGTAATATCACTTCATTTACTTAAAAAATACCTGTTGAGCTCTTCCATGTGCCAAGCAGTAATGACTGTTCTCCTATTTGTCAGCTCAATGGTGAAGAACTACATCGAGGTCCAAGGTTCCAAAATTATGTAGCTTCAGTTTTGGTAAAAGGTAAAGGAAATGTGTGTGTGCAATGGAACTGGTTCTCACCAGGGAGACCAACTTACTTGGACAGGCAATGAGACCAAGTTTCCCAGGGGGAAAAGACATTAACACCTGACTGGTGGGTGGGAGTGATTCAGAAGTTTGGGATCTCCCAGCCAATTAAACAAAGGAGAAGACTGATAAAGAAAGGGTGGTGTGTAGAAAAGGGGTGATTTGGATCAACCCTATTCTATAGCAACAGATACCATGTTTCCAATCTGCAAAACTGGACGATTTAGATTTCCGTAAACAGGAATCTAAAAGGCTATGAGCCAGCACATTAGATTTGCTGACAGTTTTCTGGACACTTTATAGAAAAGTATCTTCTTAAACTCTTGAACTCAAAATTCACAAGGTGAAAATACCACCTTCCCTCTTCCTAACATAGCCAAAGTTTGTTGCCCAACAGCCAAAATTTAGAAACTTCGTGATCACAGGAGAGAATGCTCCTAGAAGGGTGGAACCTGATTTCATATCTAGTAGTCCTCCGCCTTTCCTCCATGACTTCCCTGTGGGTTTCCTACTTCTGATACTGGAATGAGAATGAGTCTTGCAATCGATGATGCTCCCGGTGGGAATTTAAAGGGGAGGAGGCGCCGCCGCCCCACCTTCACTATTCCATGCAGGAAGCAGGTGTGAAGCCGGCTGTGTGCATGCGGGGGCGGGGGGCACAGACATCCCAGCCCCGGCACCCCTGGAGCCCCATCTGCCGCAGGGATGCCGACTACACACAGCCCGTGACCCGCAAGGCCCCGGCGGCCGCTGCCCTGCTCACCCTTCTCCTTGGTTACGATGGAGATGAGTGGCACCCTCGGGCGGTCGCTGAAGACCTCGGCCTGCTGCACCAGCGCCTCTCTCACGCTGTGGAAGTCGTTGAGCACCACCACCAGGTAGTGGCCGACGAAGAAGCTGAAGATGTTGCCGTACACGCGAGCCAGCTTGGTCAGGTACACCTGTGGGCCAGCGGTCGTGGAGTCCGTCCCCGCGGCGCGCGCCCGGCCGCCCACCCCACTCTGGCGCCGGAGGAAGGGCGGCAGCAGCGCACGGCCAATGTTGCCCACCAGCGGCCAGGGCGTGGGCCCCGGGGGGATGCCCCGAGCGCGGTGCCATCGCAGCCAGCTCCAGCCCAGCAGCGCGACGAGGCCGCACAGCAGCAGCGCGCCGCCGCTGGGGTCCAGCCGCAGCAGCCCGCGAACCGGGAGCGCGAGCTGCGCGGGCCTCGGCCCGGCCTCGGCGGGAGGCTGCGGCTGCCCCGGGGGAGACATGCTGAGCCGCGCTGGCGCCCGCGGCGGCCGGAGGAGACGCGCACGCTCACACCCGCCCCCTGGCCCAGCTCGCGCTCAGAGGGCGGGGCCCTGGCGCGGGGCGCGGAGATTGGCTGAGCCCAGCAAGCAGGCCCCGCCCCCTGCAGTCGGCCTACCCGCGGAGGGGGCGGGGGTGAGCGGGGTGGCCTTGTGGTTTGTCCCCAAAATTGTGCCCCCTTTCCGCGTCAGGCGTGGCGGTGACTGCCCCTGAGATAGGATGTTCCAGCACAACCCTGCCCTCTGACGGACCGATTTCCTGGTGTCATTCGTTTGTTGGCTGAGGGCAAAAACTGTAACATGTTCATGTGGCGGATGAAAGAAGAATACTTAATCCAGGAATAGACAAAAATAATTTGCTTTTTGTGTAGGGGGCGGGGGTTAGATAGCTGCTACTATGAAAAGAAAAGTAATCGGGTGGGGAGGGGTGATAATATTATTGACATCTGACCAAACCTGGGGTTGCAATATTAAATTGGATTGCTAAACAGAAATGAAGTAGTGTGTGTGTGTGTGTGTGTGTGTGTGTGTGTGTGTGTGTGTCTCATCGGGATTGAACCCAGGGGCATTCTATCTACCTCTGAGCTAAACCCCTAGCCTTTTTAATTTTTATTTTTTTGAAACAGGATCTCACTATGTTGCTGGAAGTCGAGCTAGTTGCAGAGGCTGTCCTGGAACCCAGGATTCTATTCTCTGGTCTCAGCCTCCCAAATACTAGGATTATAGGCGTGCAGGATGGTCAGGCAACAAAGTCCTTCTTTAATCTACCTTGATAATGGCTCCTGTTTGCTTTTTCTTTTTTTCCTTTCATTCCTCTGCCCACACTGAAAGTTTAAACTCTACAACTTGTACTTAGAAAGGCATGATCATAGCCAGGCCTCTATTTATTCCATGAACCATCCTATTTTTTTCTATATATATAAACAAGTCATTCCAGTAGGATATGTTAAATTTCAAGACTGCTGTTTTCATACTCTGTGTGTGTGTGTGTGTGTGTGTGTGTGTGTGTGTGTGTGTTGGGGAGTACTGGAGCATTTAGGGAAAAATCTCTTTATTGAGGCCTTTAAGATAATTAACTGTGTGTGGTGGCACATGCCTGTAAACCCAGTACTTGGGAAACTGAGACAGGAGGCTCACAGATTCAAGGCAAGCCTTAGAAATTTAGTGAGACCCTGTTTCAAAATTAAAAAAATAAAATAGAGCTGGGCGCGCAGCTCAGAAGTAGAATGCCCCTGGATTCAATCCCCTGTACCCCCCCGCCCCCCCACACACACACAAAAAAAAAAAGAAAAAAGAAAAAAGAAGGTAATTTTAAACCAGTCACTTTCTACTGAAATCCTTCTACCTTTACACAAGTTTTGGCTAGAATTGTTGGTAACTGTATAACTAAAACATCTAAGTGCTTATTATTCTGTTATCAACAGTGGTATTAAGTTACTCTATTTGTAAAACCACAATTGTCCAGCTGGTTTGCAACTCCCTGGGGGAGGTATAAGCCAGATACCAACTCACACAAAGTCAGTGAACATGAACAGAGAAGGCTTGTGGGTTAGAAGGAGTTTGCAAGCCAGGCATGGTGGCACACACCTGTAACCCAAATACTTAGGAGGGTGAGACAGGTGATCACAGGTTCCAGGCCAGTGCTCAGTAATTTAGTGAGACCCTGTTTCAAAATAAAAAATAAAAAGGGCTGAGGATATAGCTTCAAGGCAAAGTACCCTGGGATTCAATTTCCAGTATTACCTAAAAAAGAAAAAGAAAAGGTTTGCAAAATGTTAATGAAACAAGAAAGTAGAAATGTTATTAATGCTATTTTGTCCCACATTTCCACTGGCCACAGAAAAATTAACACCTTCCTATCCTTTCAGTTCTTTCTTCCTTTTTTTAGTACTGGGAAATGAACCCAGGGGTGTTCTACCTCCAAGCTATACCCTCACCCTCAGTCCCTTTATTTTTTGTTTTGAAGCAAGGTTTTGCTAGGTTACTGAGAATCTCACTAAGTTGCTGAGGCTGTCCTCAAACCTGTGATCATCCTGTCTCAGCCTCCCTGGAGTTACAGGTGTGCACCACCATGCCAGACTCCTTTCAGTTCTTATGATTTGCTCTAGATACACTTCTTTGATGTCTTTTATATGTGTTTATTTACTACTTCTTTTTTTTTTTTTTTTAGGTACTGGGGATTGAACCCAGAAGCATTCTTCCTCCAAGCTACACCTCCAGCCCAATTTTATATCTTATTTGGAAACAGGGTCTCACTAAGTTGCTGAGAACCTCAATAAGTTGCCAAGGTTGGCTTTGAACCTGCGATCCTCCTGTCTTAGTCTCCCAAGGACTGGGATTACAAGCGTGTACCACCATGCCCAGCTATGTACTTGTTTATGTATATAAACTCTCCGTGCCTTCATGTACTTACCTGAAATTGAGATAATAAATGCAATTATATCAAATACAGATTAAATGAAATAATACAATACCTAGGATTTAGTTAATGCTCAGTAAGTGCACACTGTAATTGTGTTCGTTATCATGGGGCCTTGATACCTTAAACTCAGCAGTCTGGCACTACTGCTGCCTTTCTTCCACCACTTGCAGCTTTTCAGACCTTCTCAAGATTAGATTGTGAGATTGGACAGGATATCATTTGCTACATTTAGCCTTGATGCCTTGCATGGTGAGTAAGTGAATTTGCCATTGTCAATATTAACCATTTTACCCCTCCCTCTCCCCTTAGTTGCATGGGTATACTGGGATGATGGGAGGGAAGCCCTTGAGACACCTCAAGTGTCCATGGAGGCAGAATCTGAACAGTAACACTCCAATTCTCCAGCACTTTTTTATTTGTACAAAGTGATACCAGGATAGGGACAAAATTTTGTTTAATGTCAAAGTGGAAGTGTTTAGGTGTCCTATAACAAAACAGGGGAATGGGAGAGGGAGAAATTGTGGTATATTTGTTCAATAAACTACTGTTGCCAGGTGTGGTGGTGCACACTTACAATCCCAGTATTTGGGAGGCTGAGATGGGGGATCGTAGTCTCAGCAACTTTTCGAGATCCTCAGCTAAGATCCCAGCCTCAGCAACTTAGTGAGACCCTGTTTCAAAAAACAAAAAGGGGGAGGGATTGGAGGTGTAGCTTGAAGGTAGAATACCCCTGGGTTCAATCCCCAGTACCAAAAAATAAAAAAAATAAAAGACCACACATAACTTCCACCCCCAAAACCTTAATAATCTGAAGTAAAAAAGAATAAATTAGAATACACTCCTTGCCATGGATGAATCTTAAAAAAACTGAGTGTGTGAGGGGGAACCTAGACCAAAACAGAGTACATGCTGAATAATGACATTTATGTGAAGTTCTAGAACATGCAAAACTAACTAACCAGTGGTGGGAGAAATCAGAACAGAAGATGGATTGACAGAGAAAAATTTCTGGAGTCACAGAACATTCATCTTGACCAGTGTGTTGGTTTCTTAGACATAAGCATTTGTCAAAACTGCAGTGTGCATTTTACTCCATAAGAAATATATATGGAGCCAGGCGTGGTGGCGCACGCTTGTAATCCCAGCATTTGGGAGGCTGAGACCGGAGGATCCGGGTTCACGGCCAGTACATCATGTGCATTAGGGTGTCCCCCCTCCCCTCATTACCTTCCGTTAAGTCGAATTCTTTGCTCACCTAAGGTTTCTCCTTCTTCATCTGGAGTTCCTCTTAATGTCCCATTTTCTCCATAGTTTCCACATATTAGGGAGAGCATACGATTTTTTACTTTTTGTGACTGACTAATCTCACTTAACATAATGTTTTCCAGTTCCATTAATTTCCCTGCAAATAACATGATTTTGTTCTTCTTTATGGCTGAGTAAAATTTCATTGTGTATATATCTCATAGTTTTGTAATCCATTCATCTGTTGATGGACATCTTGGCTGGTTCCATAGTTTGGCAATCAGCCTCAGCAATTTAGTGAGGCCCTCAACAACTTAGCAAGTCCCTGTTTCAAAGTTAAAAAAAAAAAAATAAAAGGTCTAGGGGTGTAGTTTGGAGACAGAAGGCCCCTGGGTTCATTCCCCAGTATCAAAAAGTTTTTCTTTTTCTTTTTTTTTTTTTGCGGTACTGGGGATTGAACTCAGGGACATAATACCTTCGAGCTATACCCCCAGCCCTATTTTTTATTCTTTATTTCGAAACAGGGTCTCACTAAGTAGCTGAGGCTGGTCGTGAACTCCGATCCTCCTGTGTCAGCCTCGAGTACTGGGATTACAAGCATGTGCCACCACGCCCAGCTTAGATCATTTTTAAATTACTATATTGTAGTCCAGGGCTCAGTGACCTTTTCCTGTAAAGGGCCAAACAGAAAATATTTTAGACTTCGTGGGCCACAGGGCCAGTCATAACTACGTAGACAGCTCTGCAGTGGGAGCAGGAAAGAACCAAAGACAACAAGGGAACAAAGGAGCATGGCTATATTCTAACAAAACTTTACAAGCGGGGCGTGGTGGCGCACGCTTGTAATCCCAGCATTCGGGAGGCTGAGACCGTAGGATCCAGGTTCGAGGCCAGCCTCAGCTACCTAGTGAGGCACTCTGCAACTTAGTGAGACCCTGTTTCAAAATAAAGAATAAAAAAAAAAAAAAATTGGGCTGGGGGTATAGCTTGGAGCTAGAATGCCCCTGAGTTCAACCCCCAGTGCCCCAAAAAACAAACAAACAAACAAACAAACAAACAAACAAACTTTACAGTAAGAGAGGCAGCTGGGCTTAGCCCACATGCTCTTATTTGCTGACCCCTCGATTTTTTTTTTTTCTGAAACTGGGGATTGAACCCAGGGGCATTCTACCTCTGAGCAATACCCCAGCTCTATTTTTTATTCTTTATTTTGAAACAGGGTCCCACTAAGCTGTGGAGGGCCTAAGTAGCTGAGGCTGGCCACGAACTTGAGATCCTCCTGACTTAGCCTCCCATGTACTGGGATTACAAGTGTGTGCCACCACGCCTGGCTTGGACCCCTAGATTTTAAAACATCGAGTCCACCATTTCTTGGCCTTATGACTTAAGAACAGGTGTGAAAAAAAAATATGGACTATCGTTTAAGGAATCTTTCAAAATTTATCTGACCAATACCTGGTCGTTGACACTATTTTCAGGTGTTTTGTTATTAGGGGCAATACTGGGATATAGAAATCTTCGGTTAGTTCGGTAGGATACATACCAAGACTGGCACAGTTCTAAAACAAAGCGTACACACACATACACGCTTTTCCTTCCTGCTCCTGGAGAGGTGACCTGTTAAATGTGTGATACACCCTTTCAGATTTCTCAGCTTTTGGTTCACAAATCTACTCTTTCCATGTTTTAAGGATCTTGCCATGCCACATCCTTTTTAATTGCTCTCTGGCAAGCCGGGCGTGGTGGCGCACGCTTGTAATCCCAGCATTTGGGAGGCTGAGACCGGAGGATCCAGGTTCGCGGCCAGTCTCAGCTACATAGTGAGGCACTCTGCAACTTAGGAAGACCCTGTGTCAAAATAAGAATAAAAAACAGGGCTGGGGGTATAGCTCGGAGGTTGAATGCCCCTGGGTTCCATCCCCAGTACCACCACCACCAAAAAAAAAGTTAATTGCTCTCTGGCATTTTGATGATTAGACTCATTTGTCCATAACTACCAGTGACTGAGCCCCACGTATAGTGTACTGTTGTTGGTTCTGGGGATATTTTGTGAACATAACAAAATTCTTTCTGTGCATGGCAGTGCACAGTACTTGGGAGGCTGAGACAGGAGGATCACAGGTTTAAGATTCTCAGCAACCTAGTGAGACCATGTTTCAAAACAAAAACTTAGAAAAAAAGGTGGGTAGGGAGCTGGGGGTATAGTTTGGAGGTAGAGTGTCTCTGGGTTCAAGCCCCAGTACCATAAAACAACACAAAACAAAGTGCTTGCCCTTCAAGGAGCTTCCTTTTAGAGGGAGCAGATAAGGAGGAATGAATGTGTAATTGTATGAGTTAGTGATTAGAACGCTGGAGGAAATAGAGTACAAAAAGAGTATGGTAGGAATCGCCATCTGTGTGTGTTGGGGAGTCGATATCTCATACAGGTAGTTCAGAGCAAGCCTCTCTTGAATAGATAGCCAATCACCACAGAGGGCTTGCAGCGAAGGCTACCTGAGAAGGCACATTCCTCACGGAGGAAGCAGTAGGTGCAAAAGGCACAGAGACTGAAGTGTGTTGTTTAGGAAGGAGGAGGCCACACCGCTGGTGGAGAGGGCAAGGCCATGTGGTCAGAGGTGGAATCAGAGGCAGTTCATAGAGCATTGTAGAGATTGGCTTTTCCTCTGAGGGCAATGGCGACCTACCAAAGAGTTTCTGAGAAGGAATACTGTTCTCCTAACTTAATCTCTTCAGCTGCTTGCCAAAGGGGTAAAAGTGAAACAAAGTAGATAACTTAAGGATGAATTTATTAGACAAATCCTCAATAAATATAAAATAATTTCCAGTTTCTATTACAAATCTGTTACAATAAACAATGGGAGTGTTTTTAGTTGTGATGAAGTATACATAACATACAAATTATCATTTTAGTTATCTTAAATGCACAATTCAGGCGGGTGTGGTGGCACATGCCTTGAGAGGCTGAGACAGGAGGATCTCAGGTTCTCCACCAGCCTCAGCAACTTAGTAAGATCCTATTTCCAAATTAAAAGAAAATATGGCTGGGGGTGTAGCTCAAAGATAGAATGCCCCTAGTTCAATCTGCAGTACAGGGCAGGGGGTGCAGAAGAATGTGTATAATTCAGTGGCATTAAGTAGCTACATAATATTGCTTAAACACTGTCACTATTTCTAGAACATCTTCATCAAGAGATACTTTGTACCCACTAAACAGTAATTCCCCTCTCTTCCCTTCCCCCAGCCCTGATTACCTCTCTTCTACTTTCTGACTATGCATGTGCTTACTCTAGGTACTTCGAATACGGAAAATCATATATTTGTTCTTTTGTGTCTGGCGTATTTCACTCAGCATGTTTTCAAGGTTTATTCATGTTGTAGCATTTATCACAATTCATCCTTTTTATGGCTAAAGAATGCGCCGTCGAGAGAGAGAGAGAGAGAGAGAGAGAGAGAGAGAGAGAGAGAGAGAGAGAGAGAAAGAGAGGTATTCCATTCATCTGCTAACAAACAGGTTGTTTCTACCTTTTGGCTATGGTGAATATTGCTGCTACGAACACTGATGTGCCAGGATCTGAGTTTCTGATTTCAATCCATTTAAGTATATATCTAGGAGCAGAACTTTTGGAACATAAGATGATTCTGTGTGTGTGTGTGTGTGTGTGTGTGTGTGTGTGTGTGTGTGTGTTACTGGGGGTTGAACCCAGGGGCATTTTGCCTCTGAGCCACACCTCAGCCCTATTTTTTATTTTTATTTTGAGACAGGATGTCATTAGGTTGATGAGAGTCTCACTACTTGCTGAGGCTGTCCTTGAACCTGTGATCTTCCTGTCTTAGCCTCCCAAGTACTAGGATCATAAGTGTGTGCCACCACGCCCAGCTTATGTTTAACCTTTTGAGGAACCACCATCTGTTTTCCACAGCAGCTAAATCATTTTACATTTCCACCAGCAATAAAGTTTCCAATTTCTATTCTCACTAATACTTATCTATCCTTTTGTAAAATAATAGCCTTCCTTTGAGGTATAAGGTATATTTCATTGTGGTTTGATTTGCATTTTGGCAATGATTATTGATGCTGAGTGTTTTTCCAGCCATTTTTATGTATCTTTAGAGAAACAGCTACTCAATCCCTTTGTCCATTTTTGAATTGGGTTGTTTTATTGTAATCAAGTGGGAGCACTTTCATATTCTGAATACTAATGATCAGATATATGTTCTGTGCCTATTTTCTTCCATTCTGTTGAAAATATATTGTTATTTGATGTAGAAACATTTTTAATTTGTATAAAGTCCAATTTACCTGCTTTTTTCCCCGTCATCGCTTCTTACAAAATGATTACCCAATTCAAAGTCAAGATTTTTCATCTATGTTTCTTCTAAGAGTTTCATAGTTTTAGCTTTTTAAATATAGGTTTTTGATCAATGTTCAAGTTAATTTTTTTTAGCGCATAATGTGCAAGTATTTATTTTAATTACCCTATTTGAAGGTCCTCATTTTTGGAGCACAGCTAGGTATTTTGGTATCTACTCTTTCCATTCCTTAAAGGCTTCCACAGGTTTTGGCAAATTCACATTTTTCTCACGGCTGGGCAGCGCTTTGTATCTTTCTACAACACTGAAGCCAATAGCACTCTGCAACTTTCATAAACAGGGCAAAGGTTTAGAGGGCTCCGGTCAACTTCTCAGTGGTTGGAGCCTTGTACTAGACATGGCGAGCCTTTGGCAATGTCACAGTCCAAATATGTGTCCAGTCTAGTGGGTTAGAGTCTTACAGGACCACAGCAGCAAAACACTAGTGATTTCAGAAATATGATAGTTATCAAAAATGGAATAGTCACTGGAAGATTTTCTCCGGAGCTTCTTCACTTGGTCTTCACGTAGTGTGAGCTATAGAAATCCCTGCCATACCGGGGGAAGCTGATTATCCCACCATGTGTCAAAGAGGCTTGTCCAAAGACAAAGTTCCAGGAGCCTTGTGGGTAAAGGTCAGTTATTGTTATCCCCACCATGTGGAAAGCATCTTCTGGTTTCTTCTGCTTTAAGAACTTTAGGATGTGCCCTGCATGAATTTGTAGATTTTGTGTCAAGCCAGAGAATAATGCTTCACAGCAGCCCTTGAGCCATTCAATATATTCTTTTTTTTTTTTTTTTTTTTTTTTTTTTTTTTTTTTGCGGTTCTAGGGATTGAACTCAGGGGCATTCTACCTCCGAGCTACACCCCCAGCCCTATATTTTATTCTTTATTTTGAAACTGGGTCTCACTAAGTTCCGGAGTGCCTCACTAGGTAGCTGAGGCTGGCTGCGAACCTGGATCCTCTGGTCTCAGCCTCCCGAAT